>JACEIK010001848.1:51828-178125 GCA_018107945.1 Datura stramonium | reverse complement strand
ATAAAGTTTTATAGGAATTAAGCAACATAAGTTGTTTTGACTTCTAAAACAAAACTTGTGTGATATTATGTCACGAAAATATAAAATTTTGCCTTGCAATTTTCTATTTTTTATTTTTTCGATATCACCGATATTTTCGGCCACTTTTTTTGTTACTTAAATTGCTGAAGAGCAAACATTAAAAACCACTAATTTAAGGGTAAAAATTTAAAACCATTACAAAATATACAAAATAAGGGCATTTGTGCAAACAACTGTGTTCGAACTATTTCTTGTTCCTTTAGATATATCAGAAGAATTTTATTAATCTTCTATCCTAATTTATATGACACATTTTTCTTTTTAGTTAGTCTAAAAAGAAAATGATACATTTCCTCATTTGTAAATGTTTAATGACATTATCAATATTTTATCCATATTGAGTCTCATTTATTTGACAAAAAGTCCATAAAGGTGTACTGTTTAAACTTTATTTATTTTAAAGATAATTTTACAACATTACAATTTTTTTTTTCATATTCTTAAATTGTGTATCCACTTAAATAATTTTCGACGTGGCTCTGATATGGCATATGTGTAATACACTTTACATTGTGAGACTGATATTATACTCTTAGGGAGTTATTTAATAGACTTCAAACAAGAATAAGGGGTAAATAAATACCCATAAAGTTAAAATGCCAAAGTAAATTTAGTGTACAAGTTCAGGGGTATTTTACGTGTTTTCTGTTATTTTAATAGTGAATTGAGACTTGTCTTTTTCTCACATGCATATGGAAATAAGTGCAGTAAAAAATAAAATTAAAAAAGAACAATTAAATGCACAAGAAATGAGGTAGCAGCACCAGATCTCAAACCCAAAGTCTTCCTTACTTTGCTTTGTAGTTGCAGAGACCCTGCTTCTTCACACTGTGCATTCTTTACTTACAAGTGTTGACAATGTCACAACAATACCAAAGGTGAGATTTTTATCTGCTACTACTACTCATAAATCATAATCCATTTGAGCCTAGCTAATTAATCGCAATGTCTCTGTATACTCTACCCTTCCCAATATGTTGTTATAAACAGGATTTGATTAAAGGAGAAAACAAACAAATCTGAGATGTGATAAGAGTCTCTTTTTTTTTTTTTAAGGTTTGCTTCTTAGATATTCATGTTTCTATTTATTTTTTTTCTTCTTCTTCTTTACAGGGACTTGTACAGTATTTGAGGATAAAAAAGAATTCCAGACAAATATATCTTCTACAGGCATGTACCATAATGAGGAGTTTTATGACTTTCTCCTCCTCCTTTTTGGATCCTTTGCATCTCCATATTTAATTCTCTCTTCTTCTTTTTTTCTTTTTTATTTAAACTTTATATTTATAGACCTAATTTTGATATGGTGATAAAGTTTGTTCTTTATCTAGGTATTCCATGCTTGTTTGGTGTATACTAGCAAACAATTCAGGAAATAATGGGAGTATTTGCTGTTTAGTAGGTTATGGAATGAGGAAAATGCATGAATTTTATGTTTGTAGCAAAACTGCTCTGAAGATATATTGATTTTTTATTAGTTGCAGCCTGCAGGATAAAATAAAGTAGATGGCTGAGAAGTGTTCGAAGGTGTATTGTGACATGTACTATCTGAAGAAGAAGGAGGATTTAGATAACGGGATGATTATTGAATTGGAGAATGCTTCAAAGCGCCTACTAAGTGTAGCTTCATTTCTCAGGCAATTGGAGAGGGTTCACCGTCAAAACGCGATATCTGTACAACTAGAGGTCCTATTTGTAAAAGCTCTTGAAGGCTTTCCTGACAAGGATCAACCTGGGAGGTGTTACACCATGTTCTCAAAGCTGCTGAAAATAATTAAAGCTTCAGAAGCGTCGAGATCAACTAGCCAAATGATTTCTGAGGTGCTGGAAATAATTAAGTTGGAGAATATTGCTGAGCAAATCAAAGCTTCAAAGCCATCAAGATTATCTATCCCAATGATCACTAGGGAGATGGTGGCTTTTATCGACACATTGCTTGATTATCTACAGCATCGTGACCTTTTCCCGTCTGTGCTTGACAGGAAGATGAGATATCTACGAGTCTTCTTATCTTCAACTGCAATGTTGTGCATTGAGCATGTGAGTATGACTGATCTATTCACCCATGTTGAGAATGTAGCTTACACTGCAGCACACCTATACTTCTTAGGGCTATCCCACAACATGGAAGATGGAAACCGGGCACGTGTGTTAGATTGTGAATTCTCTAAATTGCTGGAAATGTTAAGTCCTTTTAGGCCTGAACTGAGGAAGATTTATTTGAGCCTCTTGATAGCGTCACAGTCATCACGGTCAAAGGCTACAATGACTGCCGAAAGTATGTCTGATTTTGTTAATGGTCTCCAAGGGGAGCTGGAGGAGCTGCTAAGTCGCAATGCCAGCTTGAAAAAAGTTGCCTTTGATGATCGAATTCCTTGGCTCCAACAAGGAATTTCTTCCCTTTCTGGATTTCTCCTCAGCATAGTATCAGAATGCATTCCACTAGAAGAATTCGATTCTCTTCAGTCACATATCGAAGCTCTGGCCATTGAGGCAGCAATTGAGATCTACTCCTCCTTTGATAAGGAAATGGACATGAAGACTACTGAAATGGACCATGCGTCTTTTCTTTTCCAAATGAAGTTTAATCATGTCAAGCTAGAAATTCATCTGATTCAGATGCTAAATGGTGCCATATTAGCTCCTCTAAGAGATCTGCTTGATTATGTTCGGGAAGAGCTGGTATTTTTGAGAACTTTTCTAATGGATTTATTGGAGCAGTGCAAAGAGCATACAAAGATGACAGATCTTTTGACCCTTATTCAATCTGTGACCACCCAAGTATGGTCAGCCATTAATTCTCTTTCTCATGACTTGGACCACGAACGTGTGGCCGTGAAAATTAATCCCTTGCACTTTCAATTGCTTCTTAAGTTCAAGTTTATTAAAGCAGCGATTAGACAGATATGTCCCGGCATTTCTGCATCATCAACGTCGGACCATCCTACAATAAATCTGCTGAACTTTCTTCCTATTAACTTTGAGGTCATTGATTCCTATTTCAGCATGCTAAAATCATCAAAGACGTCATCCTCAAATATCCCCATGATTCATGATGTTTTTATGGGGTTTCATGAATATATTCTTGATAACCTGCTCCTGAAGGATGAAACTTATTTGACATTTATTGTTGCAAATGAGGTTAAAAAGTTTTTCCATGGGTTGCTGCTCCTAGTAACATATCTTTTTGATCCTCTAATTCAGGGAATTGGATGCATGAAGCAGAATGATCTCTTGACAGGATTCGGAACTATTGCAATTCAGGCTGAATCTGCTATCTGTTTAATTTATGAGGATGCTGCTGATAGCAACAAAAGTAGGAAGGCCAATCTTGTTCTTCAGTTTTTGACTATTTCTTTCAAGCTTATCGAATCTGAGCAAAGTTTTATGAATCTACTAAAGCACAAAGCCACTTTGAAAGCTCAAATTTTGGTTCTGATTGAAAGTGCTCATGAAGATCTTGTTTTCCTTAGAGCTTTTCTCATGGATGTTCTCACGCAACATACAGAGCTTAACGAATTGCATGGTCTCTTAAAGCATGCTGAAGGGACTGCCCACAAGTTAGCACAAATCAGTGGTTCTTGTTATGAAAGTTTCATGGACGGAAGCAACACTGAGAGGATGAAGCTTTTGTTATTTGATTTGCTACAAGAGATTGAGTCTGTCAAGGTTGAGTTCAGAAAAGTATGCTTTCAACACCTAGATGCATCACCTTGCAACATGAAAGATGGAGAAGGCCTTATTAACTTCTTATTAAACCACCAGGACGGGCTGCTCAATTGTGATTCTTGTTCAATCCCTTTTCTGAAGAATCAGATCCCAATGGTCAAAGACAAACTAGTGTATTTGGGTTCTTTTCTTGCAGATATTCTACAGTATCGAAATATGCATCGAGAACTCAAAGACCTCTTGAAACGTGTTCAAGATAGAAAATATATCTGTCTCTTCCCCATCAAGGAATATAGACCTGCTTGGTATTACATGTTATATCTCTCTGATGTCAAGCAATTGCTTAAGTTTGTTGAGGCAGAGGTCAAAATGATTTGTCTCAAAGTTCCAGATTCGTCAAATTATAGCTTCCCCAAGACGAATGGATTAGGATTTCTCAATTCTTTCCTAGGAAAATTGGAGGAGATGTTAAGTTCTAAGCTCGATTCAGTTATCGACCTAAAGCTTCAGATTGTATCAGTCAAGGAGGGATTATTGTGTCTAAGATCATCGATTGATCATTTTGCAGAAAGTGACTATGAGAATAATGAAGTTTATACAAGTGTTACTGAAATGGCATACAAGGCAGAGTTTGTCACTGACTTGTGCTTGACCTGTTCTCATCCTCTATGGTACAAAGTTCTTTGGATTTCTGAAGTTGTTCAGAATATTAAGCTTGTAAATGAAGTTGTTAGTGAGATTTGTGAAAGAAAGAAGATTGATGGGACAGTGCCCAAAGTTGCGAAGACCCCCACTAATCTGTTGCCATATTTATCCGCTAATACTCCAAGAGCAAATGAAGAAATAGAGGGATTTCAGGATGCGATGAACATGTTGAAGAAGCAGCTACTGGAAGGATCACCTCAGCTAGACGTTATCTCATTGGTTGGCATGCCTGGAATCGGTAAGACCACTCTTGCTGAGAAGATTTATAATGATCCTATAGTCACCTCTCACTTTGATGTCCGTGCTCAGTGTCGTGTGACTCAAGTATATTCTGGGAGAGATTTGTTACTAACCATTTTGAATGGTGTGCTTGAACCTGCTGATCGTAATGAAAAAAAAGATGGCGAATTAGCTGATGAGCTGCGTCGATTCTTGTTGACCAAGAGATTCTTATTCCTCATCGATGACGTGTGGGACAATGAAGTGTGGGAAAATTTACATATGTGCTTCAAAGGTGCTCGTAATAGGAGTAGAGTTATTCTAACAACCCGACTGAGCAACGTTGCCGATCAGGCTAAATGTGAAAGTGAACCCTATCATCTTCCTTTATTCAGTGATGATGAGAGTTGGACATTATTACAGAAAGAAGTGTTTCGAGGGGAGAGCTGTCCACCTGAACTTGTTGATGTGGGGTTTCGAATAGCAAAATGTTGTGGAGGGTTGCCTCTGTTCATTGTATTAGTTGCTGGTGTTCTGAAAGAGAAAAAGAAAAAAGCGAAATTGTGGAAAGAAATAGAAGAAAGTCTAGGTTCGCAGAATATTGGTAGCTTGGAAGAGACCATGTCTATGATTGGATTCAGTTACAAGAACTTACCACACCAGCTAAAGCCTTGTTTTCTCTATTTTGGAGGACTTTTGAAGGGCAAGGATATTCGTGTCTCAAAATTGACTCGGTTTTGGGTAGCTGAGGAGTTTGTACAAGCAAATAAGGAAGAAGGGCCGGAAGATGTTGCACGAGGTTTCTTGGAAGATCTTATTAGTAGAAATTTAGTGATGGGTGTGGAGAAGAGACCCAATGGCAAGCTGAAAACATGCCGTATTCATGATCTGTTGCATAAATTCTGCTTGGAAAAGGCCAAACAAGAAAATTTCTTTCTCCGTATCAATAGGTATACCTGTATAAGAACTGCACTAATTCTATTATATTATTTTTACCCTAACTCTCATTTTCATTGTCTTTATTTAATCAGATTCAGTGGAGAGGATATATTTCCCGAAAAGCCTAAGGAATACCGATTGTTTGTTCACTGTTATGAGGATCAGATTGATCTGTGGCAGCCATCTCACTCAAATGTTCGCTCTTTACTATTCAATGTGATTGATCCTGGTAACTTTTTATGGCCGCGTGATATCTCCTTCATCTTTAACAGCTTCAAACTTGTTAAAGTGTTGGATTTGGAATCATTCAACATTGGTGGTACTTTTCCCAGTGAAATACAATCTTTAATTCATTTGAGGTACTTTGCCGCTCAAACTGATGGAAACTCAATTCCTTCATCTATAGCTAAGCTTCGGAATCTTGAAACTTTTGTGGTTAGAGGATTGGGAGTAGAGGTGATATTACCTAGTTCACTTCTGAAGATGGTAAAATTGAGGCATATACGTGTAAAGCTTCGTTCTTCATTTAGTTTATATGAGAACATGGGTGAATCACTCGCTGACTCTCAATTGGATAATCTGGAAACCTTTTCCACTCCACATCTCGCTTATGGTGAAGATACTGAGATGATGTTGAGAAAGATGCCAAATTTGAGAAAATTGAGTTGCATATTTTCTGGAACATTTGGTTATTCAAAGATACTGATGGGAAGGTGTGTTCTTTTTCCCATATTAGACTACCTAAATCACCTTGAATCCCTCAAGCTTGTTTCCAACAGTTGTCCAGCTAAACTTCCACATGTCTTCAGTTTCCCCTCAAGACTAAGAGAATTGACTTTGTCAAAGTTCCGTCTACCTTGGAACCAAATCTCGACCATTGCAGAACTGCCTAAATTGGAGACTCTAAAGTTACTTGTCAGAGCCTTTGAAGGGGATGAATGGGAAGTGAATGATTCAGAGTTCCCTGAACTCAAATACTTAGAGTTGGATGATCTCAATATTGCACAGTGGTCTATCTCCGAGGATGCTTTTCCTATGCTTGAACATTTGGTTTTAACGAAATGTAAGCAGCTTAAGAAAATCCCTTCTCAATTTGATTACGCGATGTCTCTAAGAAGAATTGAAGTAAATTGGTGCAGTTGGTCTGTTGCCAATTCAGCCATGGAAACTCAAAGAGCACAGCAGGAAGACATGTCAAATGATGCTTTCACAGTTACAATACACCCTCCAGATTGGACTAGAGGATCATCTCCTTGACACTTATATTGTATGTTCTAACAGTGTACATTCATTTTCCTTCTAACACCAGAAAATGTTTTATCTGTTATACTTACTCAGTTACCTGATCTTATTGAAAGAAGAAAAAAAACCAGGTTATCTGCTATATTCTTGAATCTGAGTTCTAATTAGACTTGTTCAAGTTTTGATGAGTAATACACTTATGTCTGCAGAATGGTGAGGATGGTGTTTTTACTATTTCAGAAGTGCAGGAAATTACACCAAATGACCTCAGAAATGGGTGAGCAAACCTTCAAGGTCAGAAGTCAAAAAGTTTTGACCATGGGGCAAGCAGGGTAAAAAGTTCAAGACTACCCACCTCCGAAGCCATTCTTGTAAATCACCCTTTAGAAGTATGGTTGTACGGCATAAAAAAAATGAGATTTGAGATTCATGGCCCTTTAATTTTTGTTGTAGACATTCAATGAAGCAATAACCACATAAAAAATGTATCATTGGTGAAGATTGAAATAACATCCATGTTTTAGGGAACTTTTGACTAACAACCATATTAAGCTCAAGTGATACTGATGATAGCCTTCTGGCTTCTGCATGAGAACAAGTTGTATTAGAATATTGCCTAAGCCTGCTATCTGAAAATGTTGCTGAATGAGTACAGATTTATTAGTTCATGTTGTAATCTAATGGAAGAAGATCTTTCTATTCATGAATATACCAGGTATTTATACAATTGCAACAACAACAACAAAAACAACCCAGTGTAATCCACCGAGTGAGGTCAATGTACGCAGACCTTACCACTACCGTAGAGAGGCTGTTTCAGAGGAATTAGCTAGCAATAGAGGAACAACGATATCAGCAATTAAAGAAGAAAGCAAAAGAAAAACTTCCATTTGGAGCAAGCATCATAATTATGTCTTTATAAAACTATCCATGGAACCTCTATACCACATTTATCAAAAAAAGAAAATGGTCATTTCTCTAGGTTGCACAAACCTTTAGATCGTTTTAATCATGCTTGAAAATTGAACCCATCAGACAGCTCCTTTTAATGGACATTCTTAGCCGTCCTCCAAGGGTTAAAACCCCATATATAAGATAGGAAACTCTTTCAGACACTTGGTTGGGACAGAGCTTCAGCCTGCCTTCCATTAAATATGAAAAAACCTTACAGCTTCCTGCCTTCCTAACCTGCTATCATCCCGGCTAAGAGAATCTCTACATGTCAACTTTTTGGAACATGTGCCTAACGACGGAACTTGGTGCTCTGAGACTTCCTAAGATGGTGGGTAATTATGTTCTGTTGTCTCCCATTAGAGGGGAGGGGTGGAACTATTGAGAAGTTTATGTAAGACAGCATCAGAATTCATCGATTTAACAGAGTTAGCTATAAAGATCCAAAGTAACCGTAGTGATCAACAGCTTGATCAGCTTAAGGGTAAGTTTCATGGACAATTCATTGGGATGCTTTTCCCCTCATAGCTAGCCCGCATGTTCTAATTCTAGAGTCACTTGTCTTAAATGTGAGAGGAACCAAGTCCTGGCACAATATAATGTTTTTTGATTATGATCAGCTGAGTTACTCAATTGTCCTAACATGGTGTTCACTAATAAGCATTTGTAGCAACTTCTAGTGCATGTCGTCTACTGCTGAAGCTTCTTCTTCAGCCCAAAATTTCTTTTTAGTTTACAACACAACTGAGATGGTATAACAAGAAACCTGACAATTTATCAGTTTTATAGCTAAGTTTTTTGAAATGGTAAGTGCAAATTTATTGATGTAAAGCAGCACAAGGATGGTATTGTTATGTTACATCCGAAAGGCAAATGTATGTTCTCTTCTAGCTATGCAGAGAACTAACAAAATCTAGAAGCGGTTCAGCATCATTTACAAGCTTCAGTTACACCAAGAGAAAAGCCAAAAAAAATAAATAAATGCAGTCAGCTTTGATCTTTATAATCGAAACATCTTTTGTTCCTTAGTCCACCAAATGCATGATGGTATATTTCTCCGCACCTTCTTCAGTTCCTTCTTGAGTCTTCTTCTTCCCAACAAGTTAACAATTCACGAGATGTTTTTGGCATCACCCAGCTTATCCCCACAATTTCAAAGACAAAAGGCCATAACTAAGAAGTCATGGGGCAATATAAGAAAAGTGGTTAATGCTTTCTGCCTTATCTTTGCATATTTGTTACATCTGTCAATTGGAGCCCCTTTTTTTGCAGGTTATCTCGAGTCAAACATTATTCATGAGCCACCAACCTAGAAAAGCATATTACTTTTTGAGGAGCAATGTTTTCCCAGATCTGTCTCCAAGGCCAAGAGGGGTTTGATCCGCTTCTGTTAATGAGTTATAACAAAATTTGGCAGTGAAAACACCTTTGCTTTGTACTGTCCTGGCTCCTTGTCACTTCCATTTGATATACCTTGAAATATCTCCAAAGTTCTCAAAAGTTCTGTCATCCTTTCCATTTCATTGAACGACTGTTGCATTTCTGTGCCAAGCTTCAGTTGACTATAATCATAAAGACAAGAGGGGGTTGCTCAGAGGTAAGCATCTTCCACCTCTAACCCTAAGGTTGTGGGTTCGAGTCACCAAGGAAGCAAAAAAAGTGGGAGCTCACTTTTCTGTGAACCTGATTCTTCTCGCAGCTCAGACGACTAACCAATCAAAAGGTGTCCTCTGTTGCCTGTAACCATGCAGTTCAAGAACTTTGCTTAGATATGCTGGATTACATTCTCAGCACTGGAACTTTTGACTGTTTGTTCACTGTGCTAGAGGCTACCAACCCATGCCACAGATAAGCAGCTATCTTTTTGTATATAATCTGCCAGACTACAGCATCAAAACACCTCTTAAACATCCCCATAATATCCAAGAATATAGCAAATAACCTGTTTTTTTCTTTTGAATAAGGGCATCTAATTCAAAAGAAAGTATAATAGTAACACATACAACATGTTCTTATGTAAAACAAAAGTGGATGTGTGGAAATATATTCAGATGAACACGGTAAGCACATAACAGTTAAGAGTCAAGGAGATGATCCTCTAGCCCAATCTAGAGGGTGTATTGTAACTGTGAAAACATCATTTGACATGCCTTCCCGCTGCATTCTTTGAATTTCCATGGATGAATTGGCAACACGCCAGCTGCACCAGTTTACTTGAATTCTTCTCAGAGATATAGCGTCATCAAAATGAGAAGGGATTTCCTTGAGCTTTTTACATTTCGTTAAAACCAAATGTTCAAGCATAGGGAAAGCATCCTTGGAGACAGACCATTGTGCAATATTTAGATCGTCCAACTCTAAGTATTTGAGTTCAGGGAACTCTGAATCATTCACTTCCCATTCATCCCCTTCAAAGGCTCTGAGAAGTAACTTTAGAGTCTCCAAGTTAGGAAGTTCTGCAATGGTGGAGATTTGGTTCCAAGGTAGACGAAACTTTGACAAAGTCAGTTCTCTTAGTCTTGAGGGGAAACTGAAGACATGTGGAAGTTTAGCTGGACAGCTGTTGGAAATAAGCTTCAGGGATTCAAGGTGACTTAAGAACTCTAATCTGGGAAAAAGAACAGACCTCCGCTTCAGTATCTTTGAGTAACCAAACGTTCCCACAAATATGCAACTCAGCTTTCTCAATTTTGGCATCTTTCTCAATATCATCTCTGTATCTTCACCATAAGAGAGGCGTGGAGTGGAAAAGGTTTCCAAATTATCTAATTGAGAATTAGCAAGAGATTCACCCATGTTCTCATATAAACTAAATGAAGAGCGATGCTTTACATGTATATGCCTCAATTTAGCCATCTTCAGAAGTGAACTAGGTAATATCACCTCTACTCCCAATCCTCTAACCACAAAAGTTTCAAGATTCCAAAGCTTAGCTATAGATGAAGGAATTGAGTTTCCACTAGTTTGAGCAGCAAAGTACCTCAAATGAATTAAAGATTGTATTGCACTGGGAAAAGTACCACCAATGTTGAAGGATTCCAAATCCAACACTTTAACAAGTTTGAAGTTGTCAAAGATGAAGGAGATATCACGTGGCCATAAAAAGTTACCCGGATTAATCACATTGAATAGTAAAGAGCGAACATTTGAGCGAGATGGCTGCCACAGGTCAATCTGATCCTCATAAGAGTAAACAAACAACCTGTACTCCTTAGGCTTTGTGGGAAAGGTATCCTCTTCACTGAATCTGATTAACAAAAAACAAGGAAAATGAGAACTAGCATTAAAATAATACAACAGCAATAGTGTAGTTCCTATATAGTTATACCTATTAATACGGAGGAAGAAATTCTCTTGTTTGGCCTTTTCCAAGCAGAATTTATGCAGCAGATCATGAATGCGGCATGTTTTCATCTTGCCATTGTGTTTTTTCTCCATTTCCATCACTAAATTTCTGCTAATAAGATCTTCCAAGAAACCTTGTGCAGCTTCTTCAGGTCCTTTTCCCATATTTGCTTCTACAAATCCCTCAGCTATCCAGAGCTGAGTCAATTTTGAGACATGAATATCCTTGCCCTTCAAAAAGCCTCCAAAATAGAGAAAACAAGGCTTCAGCTGGTTTGGTAAATTCTTGTAACTGAATCCAATCATAGATGTGCTCTCTTCCGAGCTACCAATATTCTGGGAACCTAGACATTCTTCTATTTCTTTCCATAATTCTTCTTTCTTCGGTTTCTCTTTCAGAACGCCAGCAACTAATACAATGAATAGAGGCAACCCTCCACAACATTTTGCTATTCGAAACCCCACATCAACAAGTTCAGGTGGACAGCTCTCCCCTCGAAACACCTCTTTCTGTAATAATGTCCAACTCTCATCATCACTGAATAAATGAAGATGATAGGGTTCAGTTTCACATTTAGCATGATCAGCAACATTGCTCAGTCGGGTTGTCAGAATAATTCTACTCCCGTTCCGACCATCTTTGAAACACGTCTGGAAATTGTCCCACACATCACTGTCCCACACATCATCAATGAGAACTAAGAATCTCTTGGTCAACAAGAATTGATGCAGCTCATCAGCTAATTTGCCATCTTCTCTTTCATCACGATCAACAGGCTCAAGTACCCCATTCAATATGGTAAGCAACAAATCTCTCCATGAATATACTTGAGTAACACGGCATTTAGCACGGACGTCAAAGTGAGAGGCGACTATTGGATCATTATAAATCTTCTCCGCAAGAGTAGTCTTACCGATTCCAGGCATGCCAACCAATGAGATAACGTCTAGCTGAGGTGATCCTTCCAGCAGCTGCTTCTTCAATATGTTCGTCGCATCCTGAAATCCCTCTATTTCTTCACTTGCTCTTGGAGTATTAGAAGATAAAGATGGCAACAGATTACTGGAGGTATTCCCAACTTCGGACACTGTCTCATCAATCTTCTTTCTTTTACAAGTCTCACTAAAAAATTTATTTACAAGCTTAATATTCTCAACAACTTCAGAAATCAAATGAACTTTGTACCAGAGTGGATGAGAAAAGGTCAAGCACGAGTCAATGATATACTCTGCCTTGTATGCCACTTCAGCAACACTTGCTATAAGACTATAAACTTCATCATGCTCATCAAACCTTTCTGCAAAATGATCAGACAATGATCTTGCACACAATAAACCCTTCTTGACTAATCGAATCTGAAGCTTTAAGTCGATAATTGAATCGAGCTTCGAACTTAACAGCTCGTCCAATTTTCCCAAGAAGCAATTTACAAAACCTAATCCATTTGTCCTGGGAAAGGTATAACTTGACGAGTCTGGAACTTTGAGACAAATCATTTTGACCTCTGCCTCAACGAACTTGAGCAATTGCTTGACATCAGAGATATATAACATGTGATAACAAGAAGGGATATTATCCCTGGTGAGAAAGAGACAAACATACTTTCTATCTTGGACACGTTTCACAAGGTCTTTGAGCTCTTGATGCATATCGAGATACTGTACAATATCTGCAAGAAAAGAGCCCAAATACACTAGTTTTTCTTTGACCATTGGGATCTGATTCTTCAGAAAAGGTATTGAACAAGAATCACCATTGAGCAGCCAGTCCTGGTGGTTTAATAAGAAACTAATGAGGCCTTCTCCATCTGTCATGTTGTGAGGTGATGCATCCACAAGTTGAAAGCATGCTATTCTGAATTCTACTTTAACAGAGTCAGTCTCTTGTTGCAAATCAGATAAGCAAAGCCTCATTTCCTCAATGATTTTTCCACCTATGAAACTATCATAACAAGAACTACTGATTTCTGCTAATCTGTGTGCAGTCACTTCAGTACGCATTAAGAGATCATGCAATTCATTAAGCTCCGTGTGGTGCATAAGAACATCCATGAGAAAAGATCTAACAGAAACAAGCTCTTCATGAGCACTTTCAATCAGATCAAAAATTTGAGCTTTCAAAGTGGCTTTGTGCTTCAGTAGATCCAACAAACTTCCCTCAGACTCAATAAGCTTGAAAGCAATAGCCAAAAACTGAAGAACAAGATTGACCTTCCTACTTTTGTTGCTATCAACAGCATCCTCATAAATTAAACAGATAGCAGATTCAGCATCAATTACATTTGTTCCAAACACTGTCAAGAGATTGTTCTTCTTCATGCAGCCAATTCCTTGAGCTAGAGGATCAAAAATATATGTCACTAGGAGCAACAACCCATAGAGAAACTTCTTATCATCATTTGCGACAGTAACCTTCAAGTAAATTTCATCCTTCAGGAATAGGTTGCTAAGAATATATTCATGAAACCCCATCAAAATCTCATGAATCATGGGGATATCTGAGGATGATGTCTTTGAGGATTTTAGCATGGTGAAATAGGATTCAATGACCTCAAAGTTAATAGGAAGAAAGTTCAGCAGATTTATTTTAGGTTGGTCCGGTGTTGATGATGCAGAAATGTCGGGATACATTTGTGCAATTGCCGCCTTAATATACTTGAATTTAAGAAGCAATTGAAAATGCGAGAGATTAATTTCCCTAGCCAAGTCTTCTTGATCTGAGTAATGAGAAAGACATTTGATGACTGAACATGCTTGGCTAGACACAGATTGAATAAGGGTCAAAAGATCAGTTATCTTAGTATGCTCTTTGCACTGCTCCAGTGAATCCATGAGAAAATTTCCCAAGAATATCAACTCTTCCCATATATAGTCGGTCAAATTTTGTGGAGGAGCTATTATGGTGGCTTGACGGTTTAGTAGCTGAATCAGATCGACTTCTACCTTGACATGATTAAACTTTGGTTGCAAATGAAAAAGAGCATGGTCTATTTTAGTAGTCTTGTCCATCTCCTCATCATAGGAGGAGTAAATCAGAATTGCTGTCTCAATGGCCAGAGCTTCAATATGTGATCGAAGAGAAGTGAATTCTTTGAGTGGAAAGCATTTTGATGCTATGTCCAGTAGAAATCCAGAAAGGTAAGAAAGTCCTTGTTGTAGCCACGGAACCGGATCATCAAAGGCAACTTTTAAGCTGGCATCATTGCTTAGCAACTCTTGCAGATCCTCTTGGAGAGCTTTAAGAAAATCAGACATATAATTGGCATTCATTGTAGTCTTTGATCCTGATGACTTTGACCCTATTAAGACACTCAGATAAATCTGCCTCAATTTAGGCCTAAAGGGACTCATCCTTTTCAGCAATTTGGAGAACATAGAATCCCTTTTGGAGTCAAACTCTAGCAAGCTTAATTGTGCTGCAATGTAAGCTACGTCCTCAACATGGGTGAAGAAATCCTTCATAATCTCATGCTCAATGCACCGCTCTGCAGTTAAAGTTAAGAAGACTCGCAGATAAGGCAACTTCTTTTTAAGCACAGACTCAGGGGCATGACGATGTCCACCATAGAGGCACCATGCTGTACAATCAAGCAAAGTTTTGACAAACTCCACCATCTCCATAGAGATTCGACTAGATGATCTTGATGGCTTTGAAGCTTCCATTCGCTCAGCAATATTCTCCGGCTTAACTATTTCCAACACATTTGAAATTATTTGGCTAGTTGATCTTGACGCCTCTGAAGCTTTGAGTGTCTCAGCATTGTTGTCCAATTTGAATATTTTCAGCACATTTGAGATCAATATTCTGATGGTGGAACGCCTTCGGGGTTGATCCTTTATATGAGCAAGTATCTTACAAAAGTCCTTATGAGCTTTTACAAATAGGGCCCCTAGTTGTGCAGATATAGCGTTCTTAGGATGAACCTCCTCAAGTTTCCAGAGAAATAAACCTATACGTGCTAGGCGCGTTGAAGCATCATCCATTTGATCAATCATCCAACTATCCAAATTCTCCTGCTTCATCAGATTGTAAATGTCATCACGTACCATTGAACACTTTGCAGCCATCCCCTTTCCACCTTTTTTAGTTTCCTCGAGTTGTTTGATTCATAGTTTTATCCTGCAAGTAATAAAATCAAATATATCTTCAGAGCAGTTTTCCACAAACACAGTTCATGCATTTTACTGATTCCACAATCCACTAAACAGCTAATCCATTATTCTTTCCTTCAACTGTTTGCAAGTAACACACCAAACAAACAAGGGATACCTACCTTACCAATTATTTGTTTTCCAATTTCCAAACAAGGCAATAGGAATCTACTTGCCTCAACTGTGTAAACACCCGGTGCGAATAAGTATTTACCATGGTATATGTATATCTTGTGTTTTTGGAAGCTAGTAATATTCAAGGTGGACTTAGAATCTATACATTTGAGTAAGCTATAATGATGCCTACTTGATTCAATCTTTTTTTTCTTAATAAGAGTATGCACCAGCAGCACCACAGCAGTGCCGGAGGCAGCATTTTTATCAAAAAATAGATTTTCACGTTGTGTCAAGGGGGTTCAATATCAAATATATACACATAAACATTAAATTTGACGTTATACATACATTGTACTTTCCCGACGAACGAACCCCCTTCCGCTACCTTGGCTATGCCCTGCACCACAGTTATCATAAAAAAGACAAAAAAAATGATTCAATTGATACTTGCTATGGTTGAAAGCATGTTTATTCAACTTACATGAACAAGCTTTTTCAACTACTCCCTCCGTTGAAGAATTAACTGTTAGTTTGGCTTTAACCAGCAAAAGAAAAAGAAAAGGAGACATTGCAATTAATTAGCTAGGCTCAAATGAATTATGATTTATGAGTAGCAGATAAAAATCTCACCTTTGGTATTCTTGTAAGTTGTAACATTGGCAACACTTTGTAAGTAAAATGCACAACTTAGTTTTTTCCAATTAATTCCAAATGCCAAAAACACCTTTCTACAGTAAACAGAAAGCAAGGTCAAAGTAAGGAAGACTTTGAGTTTGAGATCTGGTGCTGCCTGATTTATTGTGCATTTAATTGTTTTTTTTTTCCTGCACTTATTTCCATGTGCAAGTGAAAAAAGACAAGTAACAGTCTATATTTACTATTAAAATAATTTTATTTTAGATATCTATTATCTATTATGAAAACTTTATAAAGAGGAGGTTTAAATCAATGTCTTATTTTTTGCTTCTCGCAAATTTAAGTTAGGTAAACTTTGATCAAATGTAATATTTTAAAAATGTATTTTTTCATTAAATAATTTTAAAAGAGATAAACTTAAGGTAATTTGAGGTACGCAATTTAAGAAATGTGAAATTTATTTGTATGTTAAAATTTATCTGAGAAATAAGAAAAAAAACATAAAACTAGTCTGAATCTGTCCACACAACTTACTTTTAGCAATTTTTAATTACGAGTATTTGTTTACCCCCTAATCTCATTTGAAGTCTATTAAATATCATCCAAAAGGCTGACGTAGAAAATAAATTTAAAAAAAAAATAAAAATGGCACGATCTAAAGTGGTCCATTAATATTTATTATTTAATGTAATAAAAAATAAAAATAAATAAAGCACTCCTACCCAACTCTTATCTTCTTCTTCAAACCCCCCACCCCCACCCCCACCCCCCTTCTCCTTCTTCAAATTTGTCATTCCTCTCCTTCAACCCACCCCGCCACCCATTTCTTCACCCCTTCCCCCAGACCTATCTTCTTCTTCAAACCACCTCACAATTCTCCTTCGGACCCCCACCCCACCATTTCTCCATCTTCAACCTCACCTCCCCACTCTTCACGCCGCGCACACACACACAAAAAATACTTATTTATCAATTTTTTCACTTGCAATTTCAACATTCAATTTTGAAGAAAAATTTGAATTTTTTTGAAAATAAAGACAATTCCAAATGGAGAAAAGCAACCTCCATTTTTCTTGAACTAATTAGGACTAGAATTAACTAGTGTATAAAATATAAGTAAGGAAAAGAAAATATTGTGAATGAGCAAAGAATGAAAAAAATAAAAAACAATGAATAATTTTCAACGTGGCGTTGACGTGGCTGTGACGTGGCAGTAATGAGCAGTGACATGGCGCGAGGTGTAAAACACTTCACATCGCGAGAAACATATTATTCTCTTAGGGTGGTATTTAATATATCAAACGTATTAGATAAAAATTATATATAAAGCTAAAGCCATAAAGGGAGTTTTATGCATGTTTGCGGTTATTTATGTCTTTTTCTCATAAATTAAGTAAATTTTTAAATGGAAGAATACAATTTTATAGACTTTTTGCCAAATAAATTAGAACAATATGGATAAAATATTGACAATATCATTAAATATTTACAAATAAAGAAATGTGTCTTTTTTAGACCGACTAAAAGAAAGATGTGTCACATCAATTACTGACACGTGCGTTGTACATGGCTTCTTATTATCATATATTTTTTTATATAATAAGCAGTAAATAATTATATTGGTACAGTTACACAAATTTTGAAGGAAAAAATGCAAGCTAAACTAATGAAATGTGAGTCTATTCGATTGATATTTAGTGTTATTATAGTTCAATCTTATTGAAAATCTGCTCTAAGACATGAAGTTGAAAGGATATTCTTCATTTTGGAAGAAAGAAATAATTTTTAATATATTACTTGATTTAATCATTATTAGAAGTTCATGTAAATTTGACAAAAGAATATTAGGAGGGAGTAATTATTCGTGATAGAGATGTTTAACAGCGTTGACAAAATGCAATTGATGTTTATAGATCATAATTACACTTACATATTGTTATCAAATGAATTTCAAAAGTAACATTTAAAGCACTTTCTTGTAATATATCAAGTATTCAACTGATAAGTTCTTTAATGTCACAAACACATAACTTTTTGGTTAAATACTATCAAGGTTGGTATGCTATTAAAAAAAGAAAGCAAAAAGACGATACAACAAAAGACAATACAACATAAATAAATAAATGTGACAAAAGTTTGGACACCACATAATTTAAATGTTGGTTATCGTTACAAAATAATACATTCATGTCTTAAAATTTTTGCCTTCTTTCCAAGAAATTGTAGTCTCGCCTTTTGCGCTTGCATACATACATATCACGAAATTGTTGTCAAAATGAGAGTATGCCTTTGTAAAGTTGTATAGTAAATTAAGTAAATTAATATCTACAATAATTATGGGTAGATAGAAGAATTCCCACATTCAAGTTTAATGTGTTTTAATAATTATTTAATTAAATATTTTTTTGAAGAATGAATGGTTAATAAAACTTTTTTAGGGATATTGGGTAATTTAACTTTTCATTTAGGTTTTCATATACTAGTTCTCTAACACATATGAGTCGTGTTTCATCAAACAATTTATATATCATTTAAAATAATTACATAAAATTATTGAAAAACATGTTTTGAATAATAAAAATAAAACAAAATCATACATTAAAACATAATAACAAATAAATTAATAAAGTATATAAGTTTACATAAGAGACAGAAACATTATTAAATTTTGAGTTGACCCAAAATTCTAATACAAAGGTACATATTTTACTTTTTGTGTTGAATTTCAAAAGGAGTTTTCATATATTGTATTTTTTCTACTTTAAATAACTATCGCCACATAACTTACAGAAATTAAATTGACGAAAAGTATTTACAATATTATACATTCTGTTCGTAGAAAATCAAATGTTTTACTAAAAGTCAATTTGACATTTCCTTACTTATTTATGAGATTAATATAATTATTTACCGGTCATCTGACTGTGAACAAAAGTATTTTAAATAGTGTCCTAAAAGTCAAAAGAATAGCACAAAGGCTGAATTTTGAAAATTAAGTAACTTATAAGGATATTTAAGATAATTCTATGTTTAGATGATGATTTTATTTTATTTTAATTAATTAATTTATTTTACTAGTTATAAGGCAAACTGCAACAACCTTCCACTACGCTTCCCACTTATATATACATGACAATATATATATATATATAGATATTATGCAGCAGCCCTTATATGCAGATAATAAGATTAGCCATGTCCCATTTTCCGCTCCTTGCCAAGAAAGGAGTTTAGACACATAAAGACTACGAGGGAGGTACTGGGACTAGACTTCTTGCTGTAGCTCTACATCAGACAGCGCTTTCTGATTTTATTTTGAAAGATCTTTCTTGCTTCAGAGGAATGCTCTGTTTAACCCCAGAATCATCTACATAATTGTAGTTATCCAAGAATCACTTGATAATTTATTTCATAACAAAGCCTACGTGGGCACCAATGTTATTGATAAACTACTAAAGAGAAGAAGTTCAGTATATCATAGGTGGATAACACCATATGGTTACCCCACCCACACGAATTAAATACTCTATTAGTCTAGTGGAAAGGCCAAGCTGAGGGAAAGGCGCCTTCTGATATCAAAGTTGAGACTTACGATTCAAAGACAAGTCGAGACTTGCAGACAGACTGGTCAGCGAAGACATGCTACAGCAAAAGCTTAGTGCATTAGAATATCCTTGAATATCAGTTTATCTAGGAATCACTTGCCATTACAAAAACAAAACAGTGCATCAATGCTAATATACATTCAACAGCAAGGCAAGTTCTCAGCAGCAGCATCCAATCCTAAATACCTAGCAAAATAGTTAACTAGCAGTAGTTGGAAAAGGTTGAAGCCACTTTGACCACATCTTCTAAAGGACCAAAGAGTGAAGTAGGGAGATTGTCTGTTCATACTGTAATCCCAACCAGAACATTTCTCAGGTTCAAGTGTTTGAGGCTTCTGGTTGGGATCAGTAGGGACGTCTGATGAATATGCAAACTGTGTGCAATTCTCTGAGATGATTGTTGGTCACTGTTAGATACCGTTTTATCGATTTGAACCGTTTCTCTTTCACCTCCCTTGTTGCGCACTTTCAAAACTTCTCTCCTGTAACAGATACATGATCAAACAATAAAATTGGGTAAGCATTTTAAGACTTCTTTTAATTTAATATTGTTCATGAATAACAAAAATGAAAGCAAGAACAGATTATAAAGGTCACCCTATGACAGGGTACTGAGTGATTATTCAAAACGAAATTGATATTCATTTTCTCAATGAAACTTCAAGAATAGCAGCAAAGCGAATGCAGGCTGGTCGGAAGACTATAATGGTAATAATTGACAGTAAAAATATGCAATAAAAATGAATGTGCAAAGTATCCGCTTTTAAGCACTAACAGATATATTTTATAATGTCAAATTATATTTCTATCACAGAAAGATAAATATTGCTTCATGTCCAATTTGTTATCTGACTTTTATACAGGCCGAAAAGAAGGTCCACTTTTAAAGTTAAAAAAAAGAAGTAAAGAATAGAAAATAAATAACTCCATGATTAACTTTATTTTATCAATGTTTTTAGTCTAGACTTACACTCATATATACATGTTAAGATATAATTGAAGAATTCACTACTAAAGCAAATAGATAACAGAGCCTTACCAAAGAAAAACAAAGAAACAACCACTAATGACTAGAGACTGCAAATTTGAACAGAAACCTATAGTTCTTCCTTTCTTTCAGCTTTCATATCAAGCCAGATGAGTGCTCCAGCCATTGACAGCTTGCAGTTCCTACAATTTATTTCCTAGTAGCAAACGCTTTAATCAAGTGCAACATCCAGACCACCCTAACCTTTCAAACAATTAATAATCAGATCCCTACTATTACAATTTAACTTTGTCAACACCATGATGGTTTCACCATGAGATCGATGCAGAGGATTTCAGATGGTGCAGTCATTGCATTTTGGATTTTGCTTATGAAATTTCTTTATGACAATCATCAACTGAGCTTGAGCTGTTTAACATTCCTGTCATTAAATATTATACTACTTTCTTCTTGATCTATTGACCAAAGTTATGCATTGATTGATCCTTCAGTTGAGATGGCTTGTTAAAAAGGTAACGGGCCAGATTGTAAGTTGGGAGTACATCGAATGATAAACGAACACACATGAAGGTTTTTAGATGGACCATGGTTTGATTTTGAATCAGAATCCTGCTGCTCCACTGATCACGTTGCCTCCACTAGCTGCAAATCTCTTTGGAAAAGAGGCAATTTTTTCAATAGTCTCTGCTGCAGGGGACCTTGTATACATATAAAGCCACACTGTCCCCTGGATAGGCAAGTGCAGCAAAAGTGCAAGTAAATAAAGAAACAAGAAATAAACCTGTTCCTGACTTTCTGTGGTTGATAATCAGACAGGAACTCATAAAGGTGATCTTAGAAAATGAGGAACAGAAGGAGAAGGTTGGGGAAGAACAACACAAGCCAGTCAAAACAGCTTGGGTTCAAAAGAACAGTTGCAGGGTTGTGACAATGTTAATGGATGGGCCACGGAAACTCCAAGTAGATTTAGATCCTTCTAATGCTAGAGGTGAATGCACGTCATAACAACTATTGCCTCAACCTCTTACTCACAAACTGGCGAGGCTTATCAAACTTGTTGCAGCAGCATCATGAGAAGCTATGAACATGAATACATGATCACTTATTTGATCCTATTGCTGAACCTGAAAAAACATATGATATTGTGTTTTCAAATATGTCTTGGAATTGAACAAAAACCAAGAACGAGAAGCTGCTGTTGCGGATGAAAGGAAGGAAAAGCAAATCACTAGGTAATTAAAGAACTGTAGAGTGCAGTTGTTTATATGCAACGAGGATACCCAACTTATGCATATTTTCTAGATGGAAATGGCCAAGGCTTGCCCTTTATCCTGCAATTTATGTGGCTCAGTAGAAATTTTGAGATCAATTTCAAACTTTGACAGTGAACCCTGGACATGAAACTTTAATTTTTTTCGAAATAAATTTTTATAGGAAATACACATAAAGTAAAGCAAATCGCAATAATCAAATAACTTAAAATTCATAAAACGCAGGACAAAGAAATTCTGAAAACTGATTGATTCTGAAATTCCAACTTGACACATAAATTGGGACAGCGAGAGTACTATTCTAGAGGCAATATGCACATTAATTTGAACCTTCCAAGTAAGATTTAACACTGACTTATAAATATCCTAAAGTTACCTCAAAGAGGCAATTTTTGTATGGGAAAGAACCTGAAAATTATATTGTGTTTGTTTGTGAAACAATTTTTTGTAAACTTGATTTCAAATAAAGGTGATTGTTTAAGTTTTAAACAAGTTTTTTTTGCAAAAAATATTTTTTTAGTATTCCACTTTTCTTCTTTTCAATTTAATTCAGCAAAAACCTACTATAAATTCAACACAAAAGCAAGGCACTATTATAAATTTAACTGTTGTTGGCCTAAAACCGACATTTGAAAAGTTATATGTAGATAATCTAGCAAATAAACCATATCATAAGTCATAATTTTATGCTTAGATAAACAGTTGAAAAGATATTTATGGTAGCACTCACTGAACTCCAGGTGGCCGCCGGGAAGTGCAAAGGTGCTGCGCCGACGGCGGAAAGGCGTTTCAACAGAACTTTACTTCCTTTAAAAGAAACACCGCTACGTCGCTTTTGGCATCAGAGGTGACGGCGGCATCGTGTTCGCCATGTTTGCTGAGCGCCGCTCTACTTCCTGGCACCGGAATAAATTTACGGGAAGCTAGATATTGCGTGTGGAGTATTTACATTTGAAAAGTTTTGATTGGGTCCCGCTATTTTTCCCCAATATGAAGTCGGCCTCAATTAAAGAATCATACAAAGAAACTTTGGCTTTTCACTGACCATCCTATTCATCAATCAAATAAAGAAATGCCTAGTGTCCTCCAAAATTTGGGGTATTTTTTTTCTCCGCTTAATAATTTCTTTAAAAATAACTTTTAACTTGAAATAATTTATGGTTCATCATATATAAGTTTGAATATTTTTTATAAGGGTAAAATTTATGTTCGATTAAATAAGTTCGCTGTTTTAAAATATTTCGAACGGGCCTTATGGACAAAGTGGAAAACTTATGTCTCATAGACAACAGATATTCGAGTTTTAGCTTTGTCCGTAAGACAAAACTTTTGATCAACTGAATTGGTTATTAAAATATCTTAAATATCTGTCTTATAGAACAAATATTAGAATTTTCAAGTAGAAATTATTTTTTAAAAATATTATTATGTTGGAAAATCAAGACCGCCTCATAAAAATCATTTTTGTTAAACTTCTTTTCATGAGAGACAAAATATTAAATTAATTCATCTTAAGATCATTGTTGAACTGATCCATTCAACCTCATATGAATGGAAGATTTGCACAAATAGACTATTTTGTATCATTATTTAAATTTTTACCTCGTTTTAAATAAATTGTACAAAGGTAACTTTTTGAATCCTGTAACTTTATATGTCAACGAAAATTTATTCAAACAAGATATACAAAATTAATATTTGCTAATATTATTCACAACTATTGTATTGTTTGGATTTTTGAAAATAAAATCAAACTTTTTGTATATCAATAGAAGATGAACTCATTCAAACAAGATACAAATAAATTTGTAAGACACAATAGGTTTGAGGCTAGTTTAGATATATATATATTGATTGTGTTTTGAGATTTGTAAATTTTATACAAGTTTCTTTTATTGTAAAAATTCTTTTTGCTTCTGTCCAAGGATTGATTTATTCAAATCTCAAGTAAATTTTCATGTTATGTTTCTTCTTTATTTGTTTTATGTAATTATTTATCATTTAATCCACGATTTTATCGCAACATATAAATTTTACACGATGTTGCACTCTCCCTTCTCGTATGCTATTGCAGAGGTCTAATTTTTCTTCTTCGGAATGTGTCATCCGTTAATTATGTTGGGAGGTGGACGCTTTATCGCATAATGATTTTCACGTTATTTAAAAATCTAGAGAATTAGACTTTAAATAAAATATATCTTTTGATATTTTTTAAAATGAATAAATTAGGTATTCTTTTTTGAAGTTTGATTTTAGGCCCTCCACCCACTAATCACTCCCAATTCAAATAGAATGAAATTTAGCAGGTAGTTTTGTGAAGTGCTTTCTACATCATCGTGATAATGTCTTTGGGACTTACTTCAAAATTATGTAGTATTTTCCTAAACAAAGTTTTTAATTATGTGCTACAACATTTTATTTCTGTCATATGGACTTCAAATATCTTAAGTTGACTCTTATTATGAATTAATTATTATACAAACCAAGTCTTTTTATATTTTTTATATTCAAGCACCATCAGATTAACTCTAATGACAGCTAGTATTTTATTTTCAGAAAATACTGTTTTTTGTTTGTATTGGTTGACAAATTATTGAGATTAATTATCACTTAATTATTTGAAGTTGTATTAATTTGGATCTTAATATATTTATTTGATAGATATACTCCTTCAAGTATGTATAAAATGATTAATTTGTCTAAAACTTTAAGTCTAACATTATTTTTTTTAAAAAACTATTAAATTTAACTGAGAAATAACAAGGTGCGACACACGATGTTATTTCAGTGGAAATCTAAGTCAAATCTGATTAAAGACATTTTTAATTAGTCCTCCGTTTTGTGATTTCTAAAAATAGTTATTTCAAATTATTTGTCATTTTAGAAATTCAAGATAAAAGTAATTATGTTTTTTCATTCCTTATTAGTAATAACTATTTTTGAAGACTACAAACATTTCAATTATTGGAAAAAGACACAATGTAAATAGAGTAAATATTCAATGAAGAGATGTTATATATGTTAAGATATAAACAATGGAAAATAGTCAAAAGTCCCTCTTAATTAATAATTTTCTTAAGAGGTGCGTAAAAGAGAAACACGATATCTAATTTGAGATAGAAGGATTATTTGAGGAAAAATGTCTACTTTCTATATTAATTAAGTTTTTAATCCTAATATTTTGATTCTACATTTAGGAATGACATGCTTAAAACTACAAGATTCAAAGTACTTAGGTATAGTTTCCTAATATATTAGTAAAATTCAAAGATCTTCTTTACGTTCTTTAAACGTTATGATCAGTAAAAACTATAAGACATTTGTAGAACATGGAATGTCAAATGGTCTGAAGCAGCTGCTTTTGTGCCTTCTTATCGGTTGCAGATCGATGTCAATGGTCTCAAGCTCTTACAATTGTTATATATGGACATTAGAGAATGGGAGGCCCTGGAGGATGATTGCTTCCTGTGCTAGAGGGGTTGGTCGTGGAAAGTTGTTACCTGCCTAAAGGGATCCCTTCTTATTTTGGTGACATTACTTCTTTGAAGTCCATTGAGTTAAGGTGGTGCAGTAGCCTCACTAAATCAGCCATGGATATTAGGGACACACAACTTGACATCATGCAAAATAATGACTTCAAGCTCTCAATTTTTCCAAGCAGTGAGTGAACTCAGATTTTAAAAATTCATATTGCCTTACTCCAACTTCTTACTTTTGACTTTACTTGTTATTTGTGCTGCTGAAGATGTACCGTAAGTTTAAATATAGTGTTTGTTTTGATTATTACTTTTTAACTTTTATTGTATAGTATCATTAGATTTATTTGAATAGTGAATAACAAATTTTCTTCAGTATCACGATTTTTTTAGTTTCATAACCGAACTACGCCCGGCAAGTTTCCTACATGAATTATCACCAAATATTTATCGAAACACTTCTCAACCCTCGCTTGTACCCGAAAGATGGTGATATTTGATATGTGTTTACGCATTCGATAATAGTTTAGGTAAGAAACTCGCACACTTGATAGTTCAAGTATGAAACTTAAAAATCGTGATACTTCATCTGTTTTTTGACATTTAACTCTTAAATTTATGGTTATGCAACGTATCGAAAATTTCATTTTTGTATTTATCCGATCATCATATTTTGTTCTTTAACCTACTTTTTTTTTATAGTAGCTCTAACCGGGTAGGTTTGTCCTGGGGTGAAAATTTACGTAACCATTACTAAAAACGATATAATCTAACTAAACATTATATTCATCAAAACAATAAAGATACAATATTATAATAGGATACATTATGAAACAATATGTAACAACCATCCAAACATAGTATTACTCTTCTATAATTCTTGACTTGGTTTCTCTTATGTTTGTAGTGACTGGGAATAACTAGTGTACCATGTGTACCAAATATAATAGGTATTTTAAAAAGTTAATTTTTTATTTATTTTAAAAAATGTGTTGGAAAAAGTTAAAAGGGAAGTTTGATTTTTAAAGCAAAGTTGAGGGGTGATAATGATTTTCACCCATTATATTATGTTGTATTGTATGGAATTGTATTGTATTATTTTAAATATAATATTTGGATAAATTATATTATTTTTTATTATTATATAATACCACCACAATAACAATTTGAAATATAAACTTACAAGAAAAGTAACTAGATGGGGAGAGCTACTATAAAAGATAGAATTATTAATAAAATAAAATATTTTAAATAACTAATTTTAGTTTTTTTTAATATTTAGAATTTTTTAATTCATTAAAAAATTATACAAATTAAAAATTTCATGCATTTAATGATACGATATAATAAAATTCCAAAGAAGTAATAATGTGTCTTTAAGTGACAAAGAAAGTCGTATTAATTAGAGTGTTGACGTGAAAAGAAGGAGCCAATAAAAATAGTACAAACAAATTCACTCGATAATTAAAATAAGCTATAAAATTTAATGCCAAATTTGTAATATAAGCAAACTTTAAATTCCGACTCCAATTGGCTCGCTCTGGATGATGCTATATGGTTTCACTTAGGTGTGCCTTTTTTACATCTATTTTCATAATTGCAGGGTCTTGATGTTGGAAGTACATAGGGTAATGCTGCAAATTTAGTTCAAAAATAAAAAACATAGATTATTAGTTTTCGAGATCAAACAGAATGATACTTTTCTATATATAAAAATAAATTATAAAGCTTTTTATATGATTTTAATGACAAGTTTTTGTAATCACAAATATCTCCTGTGTGATTACAGAATCAATCATGTAAATTTTGAAATTCTTTTATTATTCTTTTAAATTTTCGTTCTCAATAAATACGATTACGTAAATTGTGTGATCACTTTTACCTAAAACATATATAGTAATCTTTCGGCAAAACAAAACTACACATATGTATTGATATCAAATTTATTTGTGAATTGACAAATTTTCATTAAATAAATAATAATGATAAAATTAAAAATCACTTACTTGAAAGTATTTAATTGCCTGATCTTATTTTCTTCCAATTGTGGAAGAGAAAAATCGTGTGGACTTAATAATAAAATAGTTTTACAATTATGTTATTAATTTTTTTGGTTTTATAAAATAATAATGAACCAAAGTTCTACACACATATAATCAATCGATTCAAAATTTATTATAAGAAATAAATCTAAATATCTCACTTTTATCATTAACAATATTTTTTTGGATTTAATTTTTTTGTTTTACTTTTACTTTAATTCGTCTAAAAACTGTCCAATTCCTTTCGACGACTTTTTAATTTCAATTTTCCACATGAGATATTTAAAACCACGTAGATTAAAAGAGATTTTGATACACTTTACGTATCTTTAGTTTAAGATCACGATATTCAGAAAAATAATTATTTTTTAAAATTTCATACTAAATTGAAATCAGCCAAATAAATTGAAATTGAGAGAGGAGTAGATAAAATTTTACCGGGCGGTGATTGTTGAGTTAAGGAAGGACCTGAAGGGAGAGTAATGGGGTGTCATTCCAATTTTACTGCCTCAACCTGCTATTTTATCTCGAATACAATAATTTGATTGTATAAATAATTTTATATTTAATATTTAGAATATAAATTTAATTCAAAAAAAGAGAACAAGCGTTATTTAGTCAAATGGATAAATAAAAATAAATTCTTAATTTGTTCAAATTGGTGTCCACTTTACCTTCAATAGCCAACTTTCAGATAAATATTCTGAATCTTATCAATAAACATCATCATATTCGAAACAATTTATCAGAGTATTTTTCAAAAATATTTTCGGTATTGTAGTAGTATGGCTTGATTAATTAATTTAAGAATATTTTTATTAGTTTAGAGCAGCAATTTGTATTTGATCGAAATTTTAAAATACATTTAGAAAATATCTTTTCTCGAGAAATAGCCTCAACTATTACCTCGTGAAAAATAGTTTCAGCTATAATAGTCAAAAATATTTTTTTCTCTTAAACTTAAGGAAAATGATCACCTAGAAGAAGTAGTTAAAAATAAATTCCACAAAATGACATTAAATATTTGATCGAACTCTGACCTCTTCAATACACTCATCTTTACCTTATCGTTATAGCCTCCGTCCCTACTCACCCCACCGCCTCCTAATTACCTCCATCATACATTATATTTTTCACATGATATAAATATTTTTAGAATAGTTAATGATTAAATACAAAACATAAATAAAGAACTTATTTATTTTCTTAATTAAAATATTTTTCTTTCTACCGAACACATCAGATTTTGCAAGATTTAACAAATTGATAAATAGAAAAGTACTTTTTCTACTGTCATAAAGAGTGATTTGGTAGGAGGGATGGGGTAAAGATAATAATTTTAGGAATAAAATATTGAATAATTTATTTGTATTTGGTTAGGAGGTATTAATTAGTTTTAGAATTATTATTTCACTATTTATACTATAATGATGGATAAGTTATCCAATATGTATAGTAGAAATGAGATAACTATTCTCACGTGGTACCCTAAATTCATGAGATAACTTTATCTATCCTTTCCCCCCCGTACTCAAATGACTTCTACATATACTAGCCGTATGTAGTTAAAGTGTGCGAGCCAAATACACTTTTTGTGATCTTTATACAAATTGCAGGTTGGATTTACTGTTTACTTTTCCTTATCGATATACACAGATTATGCTTGAATTATACATCAACCGACTATATTTTAATTTAAGCGGTTGGATGAGTGACTATTTAAGTTTAAATTATTTTTTCGGCCAAACACATATACGCCACTTAAACTTTGTCAAAAATCACATTTAGATACTTGAACGCGACCTTGTCCCGATTGAACACAATACTATATATAATTTCATTCTTATCAAACACACATGCTGAAAATCTCATTCAGATGAGACACCTCTACAAATGCGTGCTGTTAAGTATTGTCTGACGTGAAAAAATAAAATGCCACCTATTAAAAAAAATATATCATTCTTTAATTTATATAGAATGAACGCACAACATTGTTTCATAGAATTTTCTTTTTACATAAATTCTTTTATTTTTTTATCCTTTCTTATTCACTGGTCCTCTACCTCCATTGATATTGCCCTCTCCTTCCCTTTGCTTCTCCTTTCACTTTTATTTCCTTTTTTTCTTTATTATTTTAAGTTAGAATCACTATTTTGGGAGCAGCCCTCAAAAATATATAGAAAATAGAAAAACGTATCATTGGATTCCGTTTTGAGGAGCTTTTTTCTACAAAATAAGATGAAGAGGGAGCAAAGCGGCGGCGGAGGATTTTGGTGTAAGGATTTAAAGCAAATAATTATGGAATCGACTAAAAAAATAGGTTTCTATCAGTATCTAAAGCAAAGAGGCGGAGGAGGGTAAGAAACGACTAAAATGAGCTTCGAACCAAGTCTTGCAATAGCTATAATTTGGGAAGGAAATGGAAACAAATATGAACAACAAAACGCAAAACAAACTTTTATCACAACTCCAATTCCAAATACACGTCATTATAGACATAAAACAAAGCAACAGTAAAACAAACAAAAAAAAGGAACAATTATAATTAATTAGGTGAAAGTTAATAAGGATTAATACTAAACCTGATAATAATCTTCTCGAAGACGACGTCGTTGAGAATAGACAGAAACTTCTGACAGAAAAAGGCTATGAATAATAAATAAATGCTGTAATTCATGGCTTAAAAGAGTTATGGGGAAGAAAGGAAATAATAATCTCAAGAATTGAGAAAAAGGGAATTACTTCAGCAATTTTTCATTTTTTGATCAATAAGCTAAGTTTATATAATATTTCGAAAAGATAATTATGTTTGATTGCAAAAACGTGTGGACAATTCTCACTTTGTTTATAATGGATCTTGACTTGTGGAGTCTCCTTTCTTTTTTTTTTTTTTTTTTCAAATTCCTATTCAATCTATGATACTATATCTAGGTCCGTTTAATTTGAATTTATATCGTATAAAAATTTTTAAAAAGATCTTTAATTAAGATTTTTTTTATTCTTAAGACTCGAAATAAATTTATATCGAATAAAGCTTCATTCAGATAAGTATCTTTAACGGTGCCAAATTTTACTCTCAAGACTCAAAACTGAAATCACTGATTACCAAAACCAAATTCTTTATTGGTCAATTTTTGGGGTCTTTCTTGGAATAAACTTATTGGTCAACTTAAGCATGCTTATTGAGTCTTGTTTTTTTTTTCAAGAACTCAACACAGTAAGGTTAAGTAATTTATAGTTTATTTGATCAAATTACAGAAAATAAAAAAGAGAGAATATTAATTTACTAAAATAAAATAGTAAAAAAATTTATGATTTTAATTATTGAATATAGATATTAAATATCGACTCTAAAGTTTGGATGTTCGAGACAGTATGGTAAATAAAAGCTCAATACAGTAAACGTGGGAATTGTTAATTTGTAATTTCTTAATTGAAGGAAAAGATATTTTGACAAAATTATGTTCATAATTTGCTATATTTGACATATAGCTTTTTAAAAAAAATCACTTATAGCAGCTAGATCTCCACTTTTAAAACCTTTATATTATGAATTTGACGTCAATATATGTCAATCAAAATATTCAAATCACTCATTAATATTATTCATATATAAAAAATAATTAATTAGAGGTACGTGTTTGTATATTCAATTCTAATATTTTCAATTTTTGGTTTTGATAATTCAACAATTAAACAAAAAAATAGATAATAATATGGAGTCTGACTTGGACTCACATTGATGGCAGTTTAATTGGTCAACTTAAAATAATTTTATTTATATAAAAAAAAGGGGTCAACTTAGGTGTCCTCTAATGACTATGATGTCTGGTGTTATTTAATTGCGTTTTAATTAAATCCTTCTTTCTTTTATTTGTTAATTATTACTTGTATAAGTTGCTAGATTTATAGTGCAAAAATAAAATATAGGATATTATTTATTATATTGAGTCAATTGTTGATTTTGATTTAATTTGAAATTTATAAAATTAAAAAATTGTAATTTTAAATTTTAATTTACGTCTATATAAAAAGATATTTTTTTTTAAAGAGAAATTTTAAAAATTTTGTAAATTCATATAATATTTATAAAGAGATAAAGATGAGATCAAACTCTTCCAATCAAAGTACTTCAAAGAAGATTCACAAATCTTTTCATGGAGAATAAAGGAGCTCTGTTTATCCTATAATATAGGTAACTCCTTTCCTATCTTTGTTTCTATTGCATTCTATCTCATCATATTGCATTGCGTTCGCGAGATTAGAAAATCACCATCAATACCTTGGTCTAAGTTCGAGATAACTTTGTTCATAGCCCTGAGCTACTCTCCCACTAGCCAATCAAGAAGTCTTAGATGTACTAGCACCACATCCGTGATGCAGTCATTGATTCTCCCGAGAGGTTGCTAATTGCGGCGAGCAAAACACTACTACTTTAAGTGCAGGGCTTTTTTTTTGTTATTCTACTAATACTTGTTCTCGCTATTCCTCGTCCAAGCCTGGCTGAGGAAGTATTAATGTGGCGTAAACAAAAAAATACATCCACCAAACATACTATGTATAATGATTCCCTCATTCACGATAAATAATAAATAAAAGTCATTACCAAATATGTATATTAGAATTAGTAGCGGAGAATGATATATCATATAATCAATTAATTCACAAATTGATCCCAACATTTTCTATATGAAGCATAAGTATATATGTAAAGGAATTACAATTTTATTTTAGTTTTAAAAAAGGCTTTGAATCTATAATTTTAAAAGCTTAACGAGTTCAATGGAAAGAACCTGAAAATCAAACCCACAAATTTATTTCCTAGATTCAATCACCTCTTTCTAATAGCACACTCATCTTCTTGATATCATGAATCCGCCTTTAATAGCTAATACCCCAGAGAGTTGAATATGTATGAATTCGATGAATCTTAAATAAATCTCCAAATAAAAACGCGCTTATTCAATTACTCCTAAAATTATATATGACTCATTTGACTAAATACTTAAATTAAATAATTTAAACAAACACTTAACTTGCACAAATAAAATGTTTGTGATGTATTCACCCAATACAAAATACTAATGTTTATAAACCATCTAATTAATTATTTATCTAATTAAACATTGATAATAATATAATACATAATTTAGTACAATAATACAATTTCATAGCAAAGTTGTGCCTCAAATAATTAATTTTGATAATTTGATCATGTTAACATATGTTATAATTCTTGCAGAGATCTCTATTTACTTGACGACGTATACAACTTTCTAATGCTGCTCGATTCATCCCGCCGCATGTCGCTGGATTTGGTTAGCCAAAATAATAATAATAACAACATATTCGCATACCACAAGTAAAAAAATTAAAAAAAGATATGCAAACTTTGTCCCAATGAAGAAAAAAACTATTTTCAAAGACCCCTAAATTTCAACACGCATGTGGCTAATATTAAAATAATTTTACAATTATTTTTTCATTTGCAATTTTTCAACTTTCACAAACAAAAATACCAGTCTCATAAAGTCTCTGATCCTCTTATTCATTTGAAATTGGCCCCGTTTTTAAAAGTGTTTTTTTTTTCCGTTAGACAACCTTAGTTGAAAATATCGACATCAAAAATGAGCCACATAATATAATATGTGAATTTAAATTTAATCAATTGACATAATGACATTACTATAATGGGTCGTACGTGATTTGTGACAGTGAATGTTGATTAGTTGCTGAATGATTTGAAAATATCGACATTAAAAATGAGTTATATAATATAATATGTAAATTAAATTTAATCAACTTTCGATATACAATATTTACCAGGCGGTGGATGTTGATCAGTTGCTGAATGGTCTGGCCCAGACTGATGACGTGGCATTGGAATTGCTTCATGATCTGTATGATAGCAATTATTATACGAATAATTAAAAAAAAAATCAGATTAATTGATTTGTCTAATTTTATACGTAATTTTATTATATAAATATAAGCTTTGTTTGAGTTGAATTTAATATGATTAATTAATATGAAATGGAAATGGGTGGATCAATTAATATAGGACGTATTATTAAGCTTCTAAATATTATTTGGACTCAGATATGTTAGACATTTATGTTCAAGAATTAGTCACATATGAATATCTCTTACTAAGTTTTAATTTTTTAATTTTGTTTTCTTATAATCATTTAATTACCTAATATTTTTTTTATTGTTACTATATATATATATATATATAACGTATAAAAAAAGTTCTTCTAAACTAAATTTTATCATTACATTAAATTTATAAAAATCAAAATCGGAGGGATTAAAAGTGAAATTGAAAGTTAAATATGTTTGAAATGGAGAAATTTACCTGGGTTTGTTGGTGAGATAGCATCATTATTATTAATATTATCATTATCATCACCATAATACCTACTTTGCTAAATAAAGAAAATTGCTAAACACACATATATATAGTGTAACCAATTTTATACTATAATATAAATTAATTTAATTTACAGTGCTGTAATTTTTATAAAATGCGGATTTAAAAAAGGATAGAGTATATATAGATTTGATCCTGTTTAGAGATAAGGATGTTGTTACACCTTCGACTCAAAGAAAAAAATTCAAGCAGGACGGAAAAAGAAATAACGGAAGTGAAGAAATCAAAGCAAAATACTATTTTTTAAAAATGATAAATCATTCTCAACGGTAATTTTACAACAAAATAATACGATAATCAAAATATAAGAAACAACAAATTATAACAAAAATTGAAAGGCAAAAAATTACATGAGTCATGTTACGCCTACTAGTTTTAAAAAGTTCTTTTAAAACTAAATTCTTACCATTACATTAAATTTATAAAAGTCAAAATCGGAGGGATTAAAAAGTGTTAAATTGAAAGTTAAATATGTTTGAAATTGAGAAATTTACCTGGGTTTGTTGGTGGACATCATAATCATCATTATTATTATTATTATTATTATTATTATTATAATCATTGTCATCACCATACCTACTTGCTGTAACAAAGAAAAATTAAGTTAAACACATATACACAGTGTAACCAATTCTATACTATAATATAAATTAATATAATTTACAGTGCTGTAATTTTATAAAATGCGGATTTAAAAAGGATAGAGTATATATAGATTTGATCCCTATTTTAGATATAGGGCTGTTGTTTCTAAAGACCTTCGACCTGTTAAAAAATTCAAAGCAGACGGAAAAAGAAATAAACGAAAGTGAAGAACTTCAAGGCAAAATACTATTTTAAAAAAATGATAAATCATTCTCAACAGTAATTTTACAACAAAATAATACGATAATCAAAGTATAAGAAACAACAAAATTATAACAAAAATCGAAGGGCAAGAAACTACATGAGTCATGTTAATGCGCCTCTACTAGTATAGAAGGATTAATGAGACATGCAACTCTCTACTCTCAACTAACCTTCATCTGATCCGTATCCTCCACATAAACAAAACTCACATATTTGAAAATTATATATTTTTTATTTTTTTAGATATTTAATTCGATTTTAAGTGTTTTCTTTTTTTTTAAAAAATCACATTTATAACAAATATTTTAACTATCCAAATAATAATTAAGACTCATAAATTAAATGGAGAGCGTTAAAACAACAACAACAATAAAATGAATAGTCAGTCTGTTGCACTAAGCTTCCGCTGTGAGTGGGATTTAGAAAAGGGATGGACCACAAAGATATATTATACACAACATTTCTACAAGAAGCCTATTTACACAACTCGAACCCGTGACCTCCTCGGTCATGTAATAGCAACTTTACCAGCTATGCGTTAAAACTCTTTCAGAATAAATAGTAATAAGTTAGGGGAAAGAAAAATAATTAGAGATTATATAGTGAAGGGATTACTAAACCTTGTGTAATAATCTTGAGAAGACATTGTTGAGATAGACAAAAATTAAGAAAAAAATGGCTATGAATAAAGAGAATATTGTTTTGTGATTCATGGCTTAACTATAACACGAGGTGTTTATTTGTTGACCCTTTTATACAATTTTCCAAAATATTTAAAATATCTCATATTGATAAGGAATTTAGAAATGTATGGACGAATTTTTACTAGAAAAATTCTCAATTTCTTTGCCCAAATTGTGTATTTGACTTTGGAGTCTTTGGCTAAAAGTTAAACTTATAATTTATAGAAACTGCAGTTTGTTAAGTCTTCAAGTTGATGACTTTGATGTCTAGTTCAGAATATTCAAGTGGCCTTTTTTTTGCAATATTGATGTAACCAGTTCATATATAAACCCAAAGCATCACTATAAGAATAAAAGTGTAACGGAATTAATTACTGAAATTCGCTGTTTATTTATTTATTAAATAGACAGTAGTTAACAATTTTTTTTTGATAACCCTATACTTAAAGGGTGTTTGTGATTCGCTGAATCGATTTTTTTTAAAAGAGACCAATCAATTAATCAGTTTTTTTAATGTTAGAATCAAATCAAATTAATTAACAGCTAGTCAGCTTTTCATTGCTTTGGTCTTTTTCGATTTTTATTTAAATACATGATAATATACTTTCAAGCACATATTAGATTGACTATATATTCTAGCATAACAATTATAAAATCAATTACTATTTGAGAAAAGATAGAAATATATATTTTATCAACATCAAATCAAATTTAATTCCACGGGATCCTTATACAAAAATATTTGGTTTACTGTTTAATTTTTCTAACTGGCATACATAGATTATACACTAATTATAGATGTATTTTACATCTGCCGACTATTTAAGTTTATACGATTGAGTGGATTACAGCTATTCAAATTAATTCTTCTTCTTTCTTTTTTCCCAATTCTGATTCAATTATTAGTTTGATTCAATTTCTGACTTTGTGAATACTCCTGTCTGTCTCTAATTCATTGTGAAATATGATTAGTAATGATTTTTTTATTATTCAGAGATAAAAATTGTCCGTTGGTAATTTTTATTTTTATTGCAGTGTATTAAGGTTTCAATTTTGTAAAATTCAATTAGGACTTTCTAAGTCTCAATCTTACATAAGATAATACATCATCTAAGGTTGTTTTAACAATTTTACATAAGATAATACATCGCCTTACCTAGCCATAACACAAAAATACCTGTCGCTAATTAAGTAAATATCGTTTGATTGGCAGTACGTGTAAAATAATATTTGCACAAGTTATGCAATTTTATATTTTCTTATGCCATATGGGATGTGGAATAAAAATTGTGTGTTGGCAAATGAGGGGATTTAAACTAATATTTAAAAGATACAAGTTTCAGAATTCTGTTAAACACGTTCAACATTTAATAAATATATATTTTAAAAAATTGATCTATATATTTAGCATAATTTTCTATATACATAGAATAATTTTTTTCACGAAGATTGTAGTCTATAAGGCAGTAGTATAAAATTTGCGATAAATTCTGCTTTTCTAAATTTTATTTATAAATTTACCAATATGCTATTGTCGTAGGATTATATAATTTATTCATATTAGCATTTTGGAGGTTTATTTGTTAAACATAGATATTTATTAGTTGAAGTCAGTAATTTTTTGTAGTTGGAACAAAGAAAATATGATTAACTAAAATGTGTATTGTAATATTTTATTAACACATTTAATTTTTTCAATTAACTAAAATGTGTGTTGTTCATTAATCCTCTATATAGGAAATACTTGATTTTTGAACTATTTAGAGGAGCTGTATCTGGGAATAATTCTGATTAAACACTTAAATAATTTATTAAACTTGTAAAAATCACAACAGGAGGGATCAAAAGTGTGCACACCATTTAATTGAAGGTTAAACATGTTTATACTAGAAATCACAAGGTCCTAAATCAATAATACCTGTGTATTCTTAAAAATGGGGTATGGGAGTGTACACCCGCGCACACTTTATTCCTACCTCACAAATAGAAAAATTGTTTCCGATAGACCCTAGGTTCAAGAGGGAAAAGAGAAAATAGTTCAAGCAATCCCGAAATAAAAAATAATGAATGCACAAGAAATAACTGATAGTAATCGTTAGGATTGTCGGTTTTGATGATGTCAACCCCATACAGCGACCAGATCCCTTGTGCCAATGTTGTTTTGGTTTGATCCATGAAACTTACAACAAAGTGCTTTTTATGGCAGAGGTTGGATGAGGCAAACAAAGGCGCCAGAGCAAAGGTACTCACCAATGGGATAGTTTTCTTGTTGGTGTGTCCAAAGCTTGTCCTTGGTATCTTGAAAAACAAATAGGTTGACATACAACACATCCTCTTCTTCATCCGTTAAAAAAAAAAACTTTGAGCAAGCATATGCTCTACCCCAGAAGTGCAGACATATTCTTCAAAAGAGGGTCAAGAAGATCGGCGTCATCGCTCCCATGACCTAAGACAGCCGCAAGTGTTGTAATGTGTTGTGTTGTAATAGATAGAAAACTGAATGTTGTGTAATCTTGTTTTTCTTGTCTCTAAAGTTGTATCCGCAAAATTGTCAACTAGAGTTAGTTGATATTTGGTTAGGAGCTAGCCTTGTAAAGACTAGTTGGAGTTAGCTATAGAGATAAGAAGGGTCATTGTTTGAAGTCTTGTAATAGAGTTGTTACAAGTGGGAGATTTAGAGTTTAATCTCTTAGGATTACTAGAGTTTGTAATCATTGTTGCTCGTATCTAGTGGAGTTGTTGAGAAATCCTACGAGGTAGGTTTTGATTTTTTCTTCCCTTGAGCAAGGAGGTTTTCACGTAAATATCGTGTTTCACATTTCTACCGTTTATTTACGTGTGTGTCTCGTTCGTGTAACCCGATAGAAGGACCGTGATCCCGAGTACGGTGGTTCACCCATATAACTAACAAGAATAAAAACAACAAGGTCCTAAATCAAAATTTACTACCAATTACTTTGAAAGTGCAATTAGCAAAACTTAAACAAAGTACAAGCATAATTCAACTTTAATTAACATAAGTATTCCTTATTAATTATTTCCTGCTTAATTAACTCCATTGAGGATCTATCATGAGCAATTAGCAACTCTTAGAGTATCCCAAACATACAATTGTCCAATCACATATATAATTAAATAGAAATCTTGTTACTTGATCTCTTTCCTCATGATCCACCATCTGCAAACATGTAATAAAGAAGAAAGGGGTAAATTATATATATATATATATTATGCATTTAGTTACATGTAAAACTCTTCTTTCTTTTTTTTCCCATTTAACCTTTGCATCCAATAAACTATACCAAACAAATTGAAACAAATAAAATAATAAATTTTGCGCAAAAGTTTACCAGGCGGTGATGTTGGTTTTCTGGGGTCGATATATGGGAATTCGTTGTGTTGTGTCTGAAATAGTACTACACCTGACATGAATATTATTATGACAAAACAAGATAAGAAAAATACTTTGTGATTCATGGAGATCAAATTGGAGATAAGAAACTTATTATATGATGAACCTATTTATAATATTCCTCAAGGGAACAAATTAAAGGAATTCACCCTTTTAATGTTTGAAATTTTTCATTTCTCATTTTTCAATTTTGGGGGTTTGACTTGGGAGTCTTTTGACTAATATTTTCCCATGTGGACCCTTTGGTGTTAGAAAATTCTCAGTTTCTTTACCTGATTTTATGGGCTTACAAATTAATTTTTACCTCCTTGCTAAAGGAGCTTGAAGATGAAGTCAAAATTGATTTTGTCGCAATGAATTTCGTTTGAGGTGTGATGTCTTTAAAAGAATTAGAACATCAGAGAAGTATTTGAATTTAAATTTTAAATAACTAATTTTAGTTTTTTTTAATATTTAGAATTTTTTAATTCATTAAAAAATTATACAATGTAAATCACATCATTATTATAGTTGTATTAAATTTGTATTGAAAATATATAATGTAGTTAGAAGTTGTTTTGAATTTGTGGAAATCAACATGAATTTTATACAAAATTTATTCAATTATATACATATTTCATACCGATTTTATACTCTCGAACAACCGAAAGCCAAAGTCCCGAGCCAGATCCGAGTGTAGTTTTCTCGAGAAACCTAACTTTGTACAAAACTTATACAGCTTATATACATATTTCATACTGATTTTATATAATTTTTTATAAGTGAAATTCTATTCCTCGAGCGAGATAAAAACTCCCCGCCACGTTTGGTAAAAAGGAAATCTCCTGCTACATTTAATAAATAGACCAAAATTTATGAGATATTATAATATAAAAATATAAACTTATATCCTCAATTTTTTTTAATTATTACAAGGAACATATAAAATATTCCACACACATTAATTGATACAAACAACGAGTAGATCTAGTGATACATTATTCAGAAATTCCAAAAGAAAATACAACAGTAATTAATAGTTCTGATAATAAATTAAACATGCACACATAACAACACACACATATATAGTGCAATTCATAGAAATATCAAAGAAGAGCGTGGTCCTTCCTTGAATTCTCTGCTAATACATAGAATATTTTATGCATCGAACTTTTTCCGCTTCTATGGTTTTGCAGCGTATGGACTTTTCAATGCAATTGGTGGACTTTTAGGAATACAGTTGCCATAGATTTTCTTGTTGCATATTGGTGGTTTTTGTAATGAACGATGGGTTAAACTTCCTTCGAAAAAAAAACATAAAATATATGTATAATCAGTGTATAATTATATATATACCTGCTAAAACAGTCAACAAAAGATACTACTAGAAATATAGAGACTTTTCTCCACTGCAAGTTAATGGGAAATTTATATTATAAAACAGGATTTTTCACCTATTTCTACCGAACGAGTCTACTGGTGAAAAAGCATGGTAGGAAATAAATTCTCACTAAAATAGTGGAAGTTTCATTATTTTTTTACAAACGCTGCATATTTTGTTTTCCGCTCTTATTCAGTCAAAATATCGGTTGGTCCACTTAACATTTTTCAGTGGGAAATTTCAACGGAAAAATAGTTGTTTTTTAGTAGTACATCTGACTTATTATTTGTATAAAAATCCCTTTACTTTTTTTTTTTTTAATGTATTTTACGCTCTTTGTTCATAAAACTTAAACTCATATTCTTTATTAAAGTTTCGAGCTTTTAGTGTGTAGTCTTATATGTAAAGGAACGATATCCTTCCATATGAAGTTTTCCGCAGAACTCGAATTAATCCGAACCAAATAATAAATAAAGGAAGTAAGGAAGGGATTAATATATATACCTTACAATATCCTGGAGTTTATTGAGGATAGACAGAAAATTAAGACAAAAATGGCTATGAATAGTAAAGAGAATGCCTTGTGATTCATGGCTTCAAATGCTAATTATATGGAGAAAAAGGATGCTTAATTAAGCTTATATGATGACCCTTTTATAGTATTCCTCAAGGGAACAATGATAGAGGAGGACCATATAAAGTTAGATATTTTTTATTTCGAGATTGTTATCTCACGTTAAGGCGGATGGATATTTATGAGGTAACACAACTTTAAATTGCTTATCTCTAATATATCAAATCAATGAATACATGACACACATTTGTATAAGTAATAATTATAATTTAAAAATTGATTAATTAATTTGATATACAATCAATAATATTGAATTACATGTTTTTTTTTTTGTTTTCCTGGGGCTTGACTTATTGACTTGGTGTTGTGAAGTTGATGGTTGTGATGTCTTGCTCAACTGCGAAGTGTTATTTTATTAATATAATTTCATATAAAAAATATTTTTAATAATTATGATAATTTATAGTGTTTTTTTTTATTTTTTTAGAATTTTTAATTTTATGGTTTTTTTTTTGTTTTAAAATTATTCTCAATTTTGTTGGATGTGTGTGGGTGGAGAGGGGAATTAGGGTGTGTGGGGAATGATGTGTGAGGGGGAGCAAGGGCTTCTAGATGGGGAGAGGGGGTGTTTCAGGTGAGGTGGAGCTATGGTAATTCAAAAATGGTTAGTTGAATATTACTCATTGAAAAATTAGACGATATATATAGGTCAAATATTACTTAATATTTGTGTATATAGCATTTTGAATACTCTTTAACAAGCTTAACACACTAGAGAGCAAGAGTCAGCTGACAAGGGTGTGCACAGTCGTAGAATTTAGATGCTTGCGTGATTCTCGCATCCACATATTTATTATATTGTCTCGAACGTATGGCTTCACTCGTCTCTAATTGAGAAATAAAAGCACAAAATAAAGGCCTACGGGTAATCCAAGAAGACAACAAAGCTTTAAAGACTCTCTTTGTTATCAACTAATAACATACCTTGTTAATGTGTTTCCAACCTAATATATATTTAATAAATTTTTCTGCTTAAAATATTTGATCCGCATAAAATTATGATTTCTCATAAATTCTCATCATATATATTTAGCTAAAGAGACAAATAAAAGAAAAATCTTTTTTTTTTGGGGGGTTTGGGTTGGGTTGGGTTGGGCTTAGATCTACTCTTCTTTTTTCCATTTTTTTCTCTTAGGGCTTGAATTGGATTGGACATAAATATATGAAACTTTCATATGGTCCACTTTCATGTGCCTGAGTTTTCTCCAAGTTGATGGCTCTCCTGTCTTAATGAATGAAGTTTTTTCCTAGATAATTAACAAGTAGCCAATTTATAATAGATACACGATCGAAAGTGTTTATCACCAATCATAATAATTTATTATAATTAAATAATAAATTAAGATAATAATATATATATTAATTGGCTATAATTTAGTAATACTTTGTCACGCCCGCCTTGGGGGTATGATCGGCACCCGGTGCCCTATCGTGACTCCTCGGGATCGCAACCGGCGAGCCTAAGCACATCCGGTGCCCGGGTCGTCTATCTCGCATTCCCCGGAATCGACGGCTATATAACGATCAGAATACAAATCTCTGGGCCGACCGGGTCTATAGCCACCGTCCGTATCAACTAATCTGCATCCTCGTCTCTTATGGGGAAACCTATACGACACAAGCCACCATGCCGTCTAGTTACCCGTAACTCAACATAAAGAATAATCATATCTACGTGACCGATTAAGGTCACCACTACTATCGTAATACGGCCCCACACGGCTAACACAAGCCAACAAAGCTAAACAAATTAAACAAACGCACGACCCCACACGACCGGCACAACTAACTGTGGAGATATATATACACAATCTCATGAGTTTCCCATGAGCATCGATAAACTCGGCCTGATGGGGAATTTTCACCTACCCATACCGTACAACAAAGAAAAGAACTACACCTCCGGTCATCAAGCTGGATGACAGGAGTTGATGACTCTATAAGCTGGCTGGAATCACGAGGATCGCCTCCTCCCTCGAGCACCGCAGGCAGTAATGCAAATACTAATCCAAGGCCAGCATTCACCGGTAATGAGTATGCAAAGCAACCGAATACAACCGATTATAAATAACATAAGTAGAAACTCAATAGCAGTGAAATATTTGAATCGTAAGAACCGATATAAGCCGAATCAAACTTTTCTACCGTGATAGGGCGTGAGCTGCACTGCTGCCGTATGCTTTCTTATTATCTATTAATTAATATATATATAAAATTTTTTTAATTTTTTTATATATATATATATATATATATATATATATATATATATATATATATATAGCAAGCAAGAACCAATACCAACCGCCCATATGCCGGATGGTGTCAACCAATCAAACAATCTAATACCCCTTATCTGTCAAAACCAAACAAAATAATACTCCGCTCATCTACTAACTACGAGCACCTCTACCTACCGGGTCTTCGCCGGTGATGGCCTCCCAATATGTTTGACCGTGTCCGAGTCCGGGAGGGACTCCAGATCGTATCTGTAACGTAATCGTATCCGAAATTGCCTCGGCGCATGCACACAAACAGGGAAAATCAGACCGTAATGCCGACGCCCGATATGGGGAAAATCATCCCATCTTCGTCCTACTGGGACGCGCATGCCACTCCTTGGAGTGACGTAAACCCACCTGCCTGGGGCGACACACTAACCTGTGGCGGCGAGGACGCTCAAAAGGGTGCCCTCACGACACAATCAAGTCTCACAATTAATAATCACATATATAGCAAGCATGCTTAAACCGAAAAATACTATCCGTATTCTAATTTCTTATTCGAACCTTCCTCGTGTTATAACAATTCTCATACCGCTTGATACCGCTTGGGATTTTTATTCCGATCGCATATTAATCTGTATTAAGATACTATCTCGATCGTATGGTTATATCAGCCAAGATATCCGACCGTATGGCTATACCGTAGCCAAGATACTATTCATTCGATTTACTTACTAACTTTTATTCTCGATTATATATCATATTATTCTAAAACATGCTTGCTAAACACATACCGGGCTATACCGAGCCTGAAATGATAACTCGCCAGTTGGCGCCGCTTACTAACTTTCGAACGGAATACGATATAACAACGTAGAACAAGTTATATCAATCCGCATAAAACTCAATATTCAACTCCTGAAATTCTATTACGGAGTTTACCGTATTATAATAGGCTTAAATTACTAACTTGCCGAGGAAACTCGGGTTTTTACATACCTTAACCTCGGGTTATCCGACTAACGGACGAAGCTCGGTCAAGATCAAATTATTTCTCCTAACCGCATTCACATATATGTCAATTAGAACCAAATACACCAATATTCCGGAAGAAAACGTCTACTTCGATATTTATAGCCCAAATTTTGGCTTATCGAAAGACGATCAAAACTTGCTATTTAAAGTCCGTAAGGGAGAAATATTCACTTTAAGGCTAGGAGCACATTGACACTAATTTGGAGCAATTCCACTTACCTGGCTCTAAGAGCACGATGATTCGCCCACGAATCCTCACGAAACTAAACCCGTAGGAATGCTCTTTGCCGCTAAATACCTCGATATCCGAGACACTAGTTTGGACCGCGTTTACGGCGAATCTGATCTAATATTAGTAGGAGATCTTCATTTTCTCCTTCTCTCTTATTACTCTATGTTTTCTATTGGAAATTATAAGGAATTTAAAAAAAAAAAACGGGTTGGGGCTTATATATAATTGGGACTTATAAGTTGCATTCGTGGAATGAAGCATTTATAAGTTCGCATTCGAATGCGATTTACAAGTCGCATTTTGCTCTGCGACGTGCCGACTTGGCATCCGATCTTTCCCGAGCCTTTTTCTAGCTCGTATGGCATTCTAAAACTCTTAACCAACATGCGAATAGCCATCTATGTCAAGAATTTAAGGTGGTGTAACAAATTTATATTGATGAAGATATATATCGTATATTTATTGAATGACACGTATATATTTTACAAGGTTAATTGGCGAATAGCAAAAAAATAACATGTGAATTTTATCTACTAAATTTTGTATGGACTTTACTAGACATGATAGTAAATGTACTGAATTTTGCTATGGTAGGGGTGTGCACTGAAAAGTCTAAAGGATCGGAGAATGATTACCTGTAATAAAGCATATGTTAATACGAGTCAATCATATAAAGTAATGTATTTAAATGAAATAAAATAAACTTTTTTTTATATGAATACCTTTCTAAAGTATTTTAAATAAGATAAGATAACTAAGAGCTTTCCGGAAAAAAAATTTACAGAGAAGATTTCGATAATAATAATAATAAAACGTACGTCCCCATGTTCGTATCCGACAATACTACACTATAATCATAATATATAACAATTCGAAAGACCAATTATTATAAATAATTCATCGGAGTCGCTAAAAAGGAAAAAGTTAGCACTACTTGGTAAATAGGTTGAGTCTCAGTTGCCACCTAATCAATCAATCTATTCTAATTCCGCCTTGTATCATCCGACTTTAGAAAATTCATTGATTGCAAAATTGATTCACTCCTGGCTATATCGGTGAGAAGAGCCTTAACACGTGAATCCACAGGAACATGACCCTTCTTTTTTGCCAAAAAGAAAAGCTTTTGAATTATCATCACATCAGTAGATGTAGAAAGCAAATTTTGCTTCTAAAAATCTCAAGGAGATTGCTTAGACAAATCTTTTCTTGTACATGCTGTCAGCTTATCCAGTTGAAGGCTTATGAATCCTTTTTGCATCTATCCCCTCTTGTTTGTTTATCTATAGCTCTTCGTTTTAATGACACTTACTATTTTTTTCAATTTTTTCTTTTTCTCTGAGTATTGAAACAATAGATCTTTCAATTTGTCAGTGAATCAAATCCACTCCGATTCGATTAATAATGAGAATCTTGACTAGAAAAAAGATTTTGTAACAGGGACAAACATATATAATATAGAGAGAAAAGCTAATTCAATAGTATGTTAACAAATAGTTAACCATTCAAAAATTGAAAATTGAGTAGTAATCTAAGTAGTTGCAAATCTTTTCTTTTCCAAGAATGACTCTTTATGGCTACTTTTAAGGTAAGTCCCTTAAACTTGACTAAACAAGGAATAGCTAGGAAAAAAGAGGATCAAAATTAATCAATCGAAAACTCTAGCCATTAATTGAGCTCAAAAACTATCCGATTGAATATAATGGAGGGGTAGAATGATCATTAAAAGGGGCTAACACTCCGAGCCATCTTTAACATGAACTCAGGTACAAGGCGTTTTCTTGGAGACGAATTTGCTCTGATGGTTTCTGAGTTATCACCATGAATCATCGTAATTAGATCATTCAACATATCATCTATTCCACCTCTCATTGGATCCTAAACATTAGCAAAGCAATAATCAGAAGAACAAAGCACGAACAAGGGAAGGACAAAAACGCGTGATTTTTTATTTTTTTGGTGAAATGAGTAAAATGAGGCATGATCAGTTACCTGAAGAAACAAATCTGTATGTGTCTTTCCTTCATATAGGATACATTCTGCTTTGACGCCGAGAGATTTGAGAGTATCAGCAAAACTTTTGCTGGATTAAGAGAAATACGTTAGCTAGTTACATGATTCAACTAAATATTCTATCTGCACAACGCTCTATTTGAAAATCAAATATAATTTCTCAGTAAAGAATTGCACAACTTAAGTACATGGCATTCAAAGAAAGTCCTCCTACTTGAAGGTCAAGTGTCCTCTGGTTCACCTCATCAATACATTAGAAATAAAATGGCATTAAAGATAAAAAGGACATAAAGCAGATTCGTTCCTGCTAATAGCCTTGGCACGGATCTTTCTTTTTTTTGGGGGAGTACATTTGGGCAGGCACATATGTTAACTGCACCATTCAACTGGTAAAAGGCCCAAAACTCCCCCCCTCCCTCCTCCTTTTTCCTAAATCTTCATTTATAACATGTCCGAATGGAGATCAAACATCCATAAATATTCTTTTAACATGTCACGGTAGTGACACTATCTATATCCAACTAGTTTGGACCTTGAGATCATCACGAGCTGTCTTTCCATAATATATGCTGCCACTCAGTTCTACATGTAATTAACCAGCTTCATACATCAATCAGAAGTTAATTCTATCTAGCTACACAGCTTATATCTGGCTGCATCTACTGGAAATGCCTCAATTGGAAAATTTGCGTATTAAGGTGAGAGAGCACTAATTGATATCTATCCTAATACTTGGTTATCTTGGTTCCGCTTAGACTTGTGTTATATCAGGTTTTACAATGAAATCTCTGATATATGACGGGTAGAGGCCACATACAAACAAGAAAAAGTCCCAATGAATTGGAGAGATAGGTTGGCGGCAGGTACTGAGGACAACGTGGTGTCCATACAGATAGTATGATTAAATACTGTTAAGAAAGTGGACTAACAATAAGGCTGAATGCATGGCTTTGCTGTTAGGATTACAGTGGTGTTTGTGTATGGCCACGAGATATCATGGTTGAATCTCACTCTTTATTGTTGAACATGATTAATGGTACTAACAAGATTCAAAAAGACCTTACGGAGCATGTTCAACAGATTCAGCAACCTATGCAACTCGGAAACATTCAAGTATCTCACTGTTTTAGGGAGGCTAACTTTGTCGCGGACTCTCTTGCAAATATTGGAGTGACCAGAAAAGAAGAAAGGTTCTTCAACCAAGCTATTGCATTGCCCAGAAAAGTGACAACTTTGTTGAAGAATAATCAGCAGGGATTTGTCCATTTTAGAATATTAGATCCTTCACTTTTGATGACAATTAATATTTACATCTTATTCATTATCTGCATTTTTGGTAAATAGGTCAAAGGTAAATAGTAGAAGGATTAGAAATTGCAAGTTGAATGAGGAGTCCTCATTCATCTGTATATTTCTCCTTTTTTTTTTTTTTTTTTTTTGCGCTCAAGAAAGTTCATTCTTCACCAAGTATTGTGGAGACCAAGGTCTATGTCATCCTCCGTGTAATTTTTTGGGTTATTATATGAATGTAGGGTCCATGCCAACCCCCCGCCACCTCAAGGCGGATTTATTACTATAAAAAATGTGGACCTCGGGCCTGACTTAGCCTCAAAAATTAGCTCATGGGGTGAGAAATGCCCAAAACATATACTGAGACAACAATCCATTTCCTTGTAAGACACTTGCACCCCTTGCACCCACCCAAGATGGATATCTAGGGCATAAACAATATAATATAATAACATGAAGCCCCAACATTAGATAAGCCAAGAATTTGATGATACTGACTTCGCACCTTGTTAAGAATGAACTTTGGGTCTAACTCAACATCAAAAGCTAGCTCATGAAGGGAGGATTGCACAAGACAATATAAAGGTTTAACTCATTCCTCAACCAATGTTGGACACTTGACAAATATTAAGGCTCTACATGAAATGCTGTTAGTAATTACCGTATACTAAGGAAATCTTCAACCAGTAACCTGTCAAACTAAAATGAATGGCAATGGCCTTAAACTGAATGTTTGGCTAACTTGGAGAGGGGAAGGAATAGGGTGAAGGTTCTTTTTCTTCCATAAGCACTAGAATTTAATCTTTACGAATCAAAAGAATTATCCTTTTCCATCTCAATGAATAGATCAGAAAAGCTATTCCGAGGATTTCAAACTCCATAAATTTTAATCTCTGGTTGTGAGGATTTATTCCCTTCTGGACCTTGCAAGCCAAGGTTTCCTTAGATCTTTGGGGTCTTTCTTTTTTGAGAGCATGGAGGGGAGCATAGGAGGCAGAAAATGATTGTTATCGGAGCCTGAAAATCTAGTTCAGATAACCCATTCCAACTTAATATATCGAGCATAAAAATTATCGGCTCTTCCCCATTCCCTCATGGTGAACTTGAAACTATAAATCATAAAAGTTACTCCCTTTTTCCCAATTTATGTGACACCCTTTCTTTTAGTCAATCCCACAAGAAATGACACATTTCATATTTAATAACTGAACATATGTGGTGAAGTTATAGCAAATATAAATAAGTGCAGAAGAGGAGGTCCAGACCTGGAATCACACGGAATGGAATAATCTGCAGTACCATGGAAAAGGACACAGGGAGGAAGAAGAGAAACAGCATCTTTAGCGTTGATCCCCTGTGCCATTACTTCTGGTGCTATCGCCTCAGACCTTGTTCCCCTTCCATTATGCTGTGCAAGTACTAAAACAATATCACCGAAATGTACTGGAAAATTTTGATAGCAGTATGCATTCGAAAAGGCATTCATATAGTACCAGAAGTCAGTTATATATATAATAATTTTAGAAAAATTGAACGGTACAAACCTCGGCTATGGAAGTGATCAACAAGCTTAAGGAAATTATACCTGCTCATGTGTTAAAAAATGGAGTATTAGTTCAATCAATGCCACTACCAAAATCAAGAAAGTAGATACTTCATTAATCATTTTGCTATGACCTTATTACAACTTATAGCTTCTATAGCAACAATTGCTATGCTATGCTTTCTTGAATAAACAATTCATGCTTTTATGCACATTTTCCCCTTTAGAATAACATGAAAAACAGAAATGCCAATGATTTTGCAAGTTGTTGGAAAATCATCTCAGAGATATCATAGAATCTAATGAACTTTTTATATCATTCAAATAAAACAAAATCTAGACTCAGTTCAATTGAAATTCTAACTTCATCTGGCAATTTAAGGTTTTTAAAAGACCTAAAGGAAGAGTGTGTCAAAGATTCTAAGCCTTCTCTAATCTCGTGACTTGAACAAGAACTTACCCCCCAGATAGACCAAAATACGCCTTTATTTGGGAGACACTCCAAGAAGCTCTCCGCTCCGGACCAGCCTCCTTGATTGCCTGCTCCAAGAGAGCACACATGTAGCAATATGTGCCCCAGCGGATTGTCCCATTGGCAAATTCTAGAAGAAGAACAAACCACAATACTTCATTCTTAATTAGAGGGAATTATTCATGAGAATGAAAGGAGAAAACAACTCGGCTACCTGTTAGGATCACCTCCATATTCAGCAATCTTGTTGCAAACAAAGGAGATACCTTGAGAGGCATCCTTAACCATGTCACTAATTGTTCCCTGAGGAAAATTTCTGCAAGCAATTAATGTAATGCCTTTAGTTATCGAAAAACTACTAGTGGTTCCGTACAAGTGCAATTGAAGCGTGCATCGAGTGATCCAACATATAGTATATGCAACGTGAGAGAAACAACCGGAGAAAGTTTGACTTGGAATTTGTCTTCCTCTGTTGCAGTGGGATACATCACATCTGGGACATCATTCTTAATCCTCTACAACTTGGTAAATTAATAATTCCTTATGATGTTAGCTGGCTCCATTCGAATGAGTTTCAAGTTATATTGTGAGAGAGATTTTTATTTTATTTTATTTTTTGGATGCGAGAAAGATCATTTTATGAGGAAAAGAAAATAAGTGATGCTATTTAGATGCATCATCACATATGGTAAACCAACACTCTAATTTTGCCTTCCTGTTTAGAAAGTGATGCTCTCAAGATGGCCAACATGCCTTTATTAGACCAGTTCTTTCAATTGTATCATTTCATAGCACATGATTATTGTGGGTTGTGAAAGACTGAAAGTTGCAAGAAAGGTATTAACGATCTTAAAAATTATACTAAGATTGCAAAAAGCTCATTTCAGTGAATATAAACAAACCAATATAGAACTCCTTTTTTTTCTTTTTCAGATAATGCATCATGTCGTGAATAAATCGAAATGCCCAAATCTTACCTGCGTAAACAACAACAACATCATACCCAGTGTAATCCCACAAGGGAGTGTGGGGGAGGGTGGTGTGTATGCAGCCTTAGCCCTAGTTTATGAAGGTAAAGAGGTTGTTCCTGATAGACCATGGACTCAAGTAAAGCATATCCAATAAACAAGTAAGTAAAACAACTACAGTAGCAAAGGAGCCATGCTGAAAACAATTAGGAAAAGAATTCACAAATGTGCAAGAAATAGAGAGCTTGAATTACTAAACTCATACATCTAAATGATCCATCACGCAAAAGTACATTAAGCCCAAAAACATCCAGTCCTGAAAAAGCACTGTTTTCCTCAGATGAAATAGAGATCACCTGTAATCAATGCATGCCACGATAATGTCTCTTTCTGACAATTGTTGTCCTAGAAGAGAACCCCAAGCTTTGTATCTGTAAAGCAAAGAAGAAAGAATAATCAAGGACAAAATTTCATCAAACCATCACTGACCCGCTTAAATAAGATAATAAGGAGAAACTATTTTAACTACGTGTTGATTACAATGTAAGTGCAAACGATGTAGCCATGTAAACATGGTAAGCAGTAGGAATAATAATCCTCAACTAGTCATGCTGAAAAAGCTAATAGATCTGCTTTCGATGCTTGTAATGCAAATGGTTTAAAGAAAATGTATCAGTTCCCATAGTCAGCGATCAGATAGAAGCTGCCAGGTCATATTATCTCAGACTAGATCTTGCAACACAGGATATTCCTCAATGATAAGGATAAATGGATGTAATTGAAGGAAATGACTTATTTACGTTAATCTAATGATCCATGCTCCACCTGTTATAAATGCAACAACTGGCTTTGGCCCGTTCATATTTTTCGGCATGTACAGATCAAGCCTGCACCATGAGACTTTAACCAGGTATAAATCCATGAAGACATACAAGTATGCTCAACCATTTAAAGTAAGAACTAAATTCTGTAGTATACCTATTTCTCGGTTGATCACCATAAACAATGCCTCTACGTACTTGACTGGAATAGAAATAGTAATACCCAACTGCATCAGACAAGCATGATTTATTTATGTTGTTATACTCTAAAATATGAGGGGCAAAAGGAGAAAGGAAGAAAATCGAAAATGGAAAGGACAATATCCAGAAGATAACATGTAAGTATGATCATATGACATATCCTCGATGTCCCAGACCTTGAATAAAACCAGGTATAAGTAGCACAGCATAACAGCCAAGGGCAAGAAACCTGACAATCCATCTGTAGCCTACCCTGAACAAAGATAGATAACCAGAAAACATTTAGAAAGTGCCTTTTATATACCATTAGTAATGACATTAATATTTGAGAGGTGAATATCTCTTCGAGATTTTGATTCTCAAGAAAAGTAATATTTCTCTGCAAGATTTTGATGTCTGCTTCTGTTCAAAGTTTGTTTCTTACTCTCATTCATGGATAGCTAGTAGGTTCAACAGCCAATAGCTAGTCATTCATTACGTAAGAGTACAATGTCATAGCAATTTTCCCAATAGACCAAAAGAAAAGTACTTTCACTTCAGGAGAAAACAAAAAAATATATAGGAACAACAAGTGCAGGCAATCATTTTAATACAACAGTAAATCACTTGGGCTATCAAAGCCATGAGAATGACACCAGTTATGTGCATAGAGACCGTCCTTACCCAAATAATAGATGAGCTTACAAACACAATACAAGATAAAGTCACATGGTGTGTGCTATTTATGCTATCATATTTTATTAATTGACTAAACTAGCTAGGTATCAACCAAAATCTGGAACACTTGAGATGCACCCTAAGGAGTAGGTTTTAAGATAAGTCAATGTAAGACTAACTATATGGAGGATGAATTTTAACCAACATAAGAAGAGTGAAATTGAGGTGACATTAACCAACATAAGAAGAGTCAAATAGAGGTGACATTAGACAGGTTTGTGATGCCTAAATAGACTCGATGTTCCATGAAAATGATATGAGATATTAAGATATAAGACATAGATTCATTAATAGCATACGAGATATAAAGATAGAAGAATTAGATTCATAATAATGAGCATAATTGAAACAGAGTATTATGCAATACTGATAAAGTAAAAGACGAGTTATAGAGAAGTGTCAATTAGAACTTTGTTCATAGAAGACATGCAGGCCATGGTGTTTACATTGCATTTAATTAGAGGACAGTAATGCTCCATTCTTGGGGTTGATTTCCCAATCAAAATTCAATTCCATCTCAGACAAGTTGACATAACCAATTTGAAGGGTTTCAATATAGTCATCTAAAGATTGGAGGAGAAAGGGACAGAAGTTATAGAAACATCTTGGACCTAGGAACAGTAACATGAGACTTGGCTAGGAGGCAAAGAAAGGGTTAGAAATTTTAATTTGCAATGACACTAATGGCATTAACAAGCTCAAAAGATTGTATTCAAAGAGTTACTAAGAGCATTGCAGTGACATTGATTCACTAGCTAAAAAGGTCATTATTAAAAGAGTGCTAGGCATTCCAAAAACTCCACATGAAAGGGAAGGGTGAAATGAAACATTTGGGTGATAAACAATCAAGTGGTTTCTTCATAACAAGTGAGGCTTAATATTAGTAGTAAATTAGTTGTGCCAGATGTGCAGCAGTAAAGAATTTCCAAAAAATCGATGTGTAGGGTAAAATTTGATTTCAGATAGCTGAATTGATCTGGGAGTTCTCAGGTTAGAATATTTGGCAAATAATGTCATAGAGAGAAAGGATAGGTTTAATTTGACCATCTAAGATGGAAGGGTCACAGATCTCTAGGTGATGACTTGGACTTGCTGATCTACAGCACGATAACCTGTATGTAAAAAGTCTGAATGATCGTGCATAACTCTTTTATATTGATGGAGAACAGAAGAAAATCAGTAAATGTATTTTCTCCTCTTCTAAAGTTTAGCTGGCAGGAAAAGGAGGCAGGGAGAGAATTCATTCCTGTGAGGCTTGCAGACAAAGCTTATTCCTTCCACTCCTCCCACTTCCAACTTGTCATTGTCAGAAACCGGCTTCTTCATACGCAAGCTGAATGGCCAACCCACTAAATATAGATGCATGGCTAGAAACTTATCTTCAATCATGACAAGTGAAGGTGAACAACATAATCTTACTGCCATTTATGGCGTCGTTCGTCCTCAAGTTAACCATTCTCTTCGTTCTGTATCCACGCACTTCAGGTACAACCCACACCGCCTCATTCATCTTATGCTACTTCCACTAAAACATTAAACTACATGAAGGTGGTTAAGGCAGCGGACATAACTTACTTATTAGTAGCGATAGGCTCTTTCAAACATCTGAAGTATGATTGATCGTGAACTCTATAAGATTAACATACTCCCAACTAACATTTTTTTTTGAAGCTGGCAAAACCATGGATATGTGTAATGCTAGAACGCACAGAATTTTGAGAAGGTATAGTCTCAGAAACACATTACACTAGCAATGTGGCAAATTACTAAATTTAGCAATTGTAATTACTGTTTTCATCGCTCTTACAAACTAAATAATATCTCAGCCGATAAAGGAAATGATTGTTCTGTTAATTATCTTATTTTAAATGTCTTCTTACAAGTAACTTCAAATGTAGGAATTTGGGGAGATTGTTTTACTTAAGATATTATAAAGCACACTCAGAGTGTGGTTTAAAAGAGCCTATCTTACATTACATTTTAACAGGGAAGCAAATAGCAGTATCTATTCCCATTCCATTGCCTTCCTCATTTCGCCTCTCATTCATCTTATGCTACTTCACTAAAAATAAACCATGAAGGTGAAATAAGGAAGTGACATAACTTATTTTATTAGTATGATAGGCTCTTTCAAACATCTGAAGTATGATTGATCGTGAACTCTATAAGATTAACATACTCCCAACTAACATTTTTCTTTGAAGCTGGCAAAACCATGGATATGTGTAATGCTAGACCGCACGGAATTTTGAGCAGGTATAGTCTTTCAGAAACACATTACACTAGCAATGTGCACCACTAAATTTAGCAATTGAAATTAATATCATCCATCTTACAAACTAAACAATATCTCAGCCAATAAAGGAAATGATTATTGTTCTGTTAATTATCTTATTTTAAATGTCTTCTTACAAGTAAATTTCTTAAATGTAGAAAAAGGAGATTGTTTTTGTATTTAAGATATTATAAAGCACACTCAGAGTGTGTTTAAAGAGCCTACCACATTACATTTTTGGCTAGGAAGCAAATAGCAGTATCTATCTCATTCCATGAACATACATGATCTACATATTAGGCAACATTTGGCCAAGACTAATCCTTTAGTAGGTTTACATAAAAGTCACGAATCACCAAAAGAAATCCAATTTCTCTGCTTCTTTCAACCGATAAATAATTCTAATTGTATTAACAGAAAATATACAAACATACATAATAATATTAATCAGTCATCAACACAATCTAAAACATTAAAATAAGGGAAAAGGGTCAAATTTGCCCTTGTACTACTCTAAATTGAGCAACTTTGCCTCATTTAAACTTTTGTTTTAATTTAACTCTCACTGCTAGGAAAAGTCTCATTTTCTCCTGTTGACCTTAATGGAGCTCCAACCTAAGGGTGATTTTAAATGAGAGACAAAAATTGAGGGATAAATTTGAACCCTTTTTTCTCGTAGAATTTAGCACGTACATGCTAGAGCTACGATTTGCTAAGGGACAAGGTACAAATGATCCAAAATGAAAACAAATCACAAATTTGAGCGATTTCAGATAGTATAGATGCAAATTTGAATCTTTTCCCTTAAAATAATCAAAGTTCAGAACTTCAAGCATTTCTCAGAAGACAAACCAACACAACTCAAATATAAACAAATTCAAACATGCACCAATAAAATCATTATAACCAGAATACAACAACTGCGCCTCAATCCCAAACAAGTCGTGGTCAGCTATATGAATCTCCACTTCATCATTTAAACTCATTTCAGATCATCATCATACTATCACAAAATCATTATAACCAGAATACAACAACTATGCCTCAATCCTGCCAAGTCTGGGTTTGCTATATGAATCTACTTCTTCCTTTTAAGCTCATTTCATATCATCATCATCCTAAATAAAACATTATAACCAGAACATAGTTTAAACAAAAGAAGTATTACCCGAGATATCGCAAGAGTGTAAAGCTAAGCCTAGTTACAACATAAGTATCAGAAGCAGCCCTTCCCATATCTTGGCGACAAGCTTCAACAGCTCCAGATAAAAGGGAGTTTTCACTGGCAATACGCCGCCTCCTCTGTTGCTGCTTACCAAAATTAGAAGACGAAGATGAAGAAGAAGAAGAAGAAGATGTATAACTAAAGGCTCTAGAAAGAAGCGGTTTTGTCTCAATCTTGGAATCACTATCATCTTGAACAAGAAGTATGGTTGGGGAAGAAGATGAGGGTATCATATGGGGCTCTGGTACGAGTAACATTGTGTCAGCAGCAGCAGATGATGCAGGGATCATCATTACGGTGGTGAACTGGGGTTAGAAATAGGAAGAACGTTTTGTGGTTGCATTGAGAAAACAAGGAAAAATATAATTCTGGAGGAAAAAAGATTTGATTTTTAAGTAATAGTGAAAAAGCAAGAAGACAAAATTATCTTGAAAGAAAAAGATCTGATTTCTAGAGAACAGGAATTGAGGAAAAACAATAAAACAATGTTAATGTTTGATTTTGATTGCTGGAAACGTGAAAACGAGTTGGATTTTGTTGGGTTGTTCTGTCTATATGTGAATGTTAAAATTTAGTATAATGGGGGCTGATGGGAAGAAAGAGAGGGAAGATGGATGGATCAAGATCTTCTTTCTCCATGAATTATTGATTGAGAAAATTTTAATTGTGTTTTTTGTTTTACAGTTTGAATTTCAGAGGTGAAGAGGAAGAAACAACAGGGACAAAGTTGAAGGTGGACCATACAAGGTTTGGTTTTTTCTCTCTTTTTGGTTCCACGTGTTATCATGTGTTGTTGTTTTTTGTTTTGTGAGAAAATGGCAAAAATGTTCCCTTTTCAGAGGTATTTTGCAGTTTTGATCCTTTAAATTTATCGGAGTAAAAAGGTCATTTGGTATAATTGTGATAGTATTGATAAAATAAGCTCATATTTTATTTACCTACTTAAATTTTAATCGATTAGAGAGTGAATTTTCATAAATAGCGAGATTTTAGAGTCTATTTATCATACCTAGGATGCTTTTCATATTTCTCAAATTTAGCAATATTTTTAATAAAATACAGAAATACAATAAAAAAATAACATTTAAAAAAGAAATACATAAATTTATTTTAAAAATTTAAAATTGACAATAAATCTTTTTTAGAAAAAAATCAGAAACGCGGTGAATACAGGAGCAAATCACGCAATCTTTATTTTTGTGAGTCGTACATTCTAATTCAAAATAGATCGCAAAATTAAATATTTTCTTCTTCAACATCCGAAGTGAGAAAAGCCAAACATTGATCTAAAGTATCAAAATCATTTAATTTTTGCATTTGAAGATACGCGATTTCTGCTTTGATGATTCAAATTGAGCAATAACTTGAGAATGAGAAATGTGATTTAAGGTAGTAATACTTCTCACCCCCTTATGGTGATTTTTGTGATACAGTATTAAGTTTAAAATTTGTATTTGTATATACTTCCTATGATGGGTCAAGCAATTGATTGTATCAATAATAAATGCAACAAATAAAAAGCGAGGAAGAGACTCGATATATTGTATCACCAAAATGTATACACGTATACACATTTTTCAAAGAAAATAGACTCATACATTATTATGTATCTCGTGTATACGCTAATGATTGTCACAATTGGTTGTATCAATAATAAGTACAATAAAAAAAATAGAGAAAAGATCATATATTATATCATCAATATGAAAAAACAAAGTATGTACTATAGAAATATATAACTAAGATACAAATTTGAAGATTACCTATATTATTTGTTATTTGTTTATTATTGACTCGATATATTTTGAAACATTATATTTAATTGATATACAATTTGACACTTTTATATACAACGCATCAAAAGCATCTTCAGAATAAACATATAAGTTGAAGACACTATGTATCAACATGTACGCCTCCTGATAACAATGAATACAGATCAGATTAATTCGTTATCAACACAAAGACAAAAACTTGAGAAATTACGTTGTATCATTTTTGTCATTGATACATAAAGACAAAAGCTTAAGAAAATCGCCAGCCCGCATCAAAAGCATCTTTGAAATAAAGATATAAGTTGAAGACACTATGCATCAACATACGCCGATAACAATGAATACGTGGTGATTGGTATTCCCAAGTATTTCAACACAAAGACAAAAACTTGAGAAATTACGTTGTATCATTTTGTCATTGATACAAAGACAAAAAGCTTAAGAAAATCGCCATGTAAATTTCAATCACTGCAATGGCAATTTCTCCGACTATGATAGATTGCTAATAAAATTTGAAGTTTCAATTTCTCCTGCAATCGCAAGGGCTGGCTTCTCCATTAGGAAGATTGCTAATCAAATATGAAGTTTTATTTCTGTGCAATGGTGATTAACACATGAAGAAGAAGGAGTGTTAAATTTTGGGTAAGGATAATGATTCGTAGATTTAGAGAATCCCAATTGAATTTGCAATTACAGAAATCTCAATTGAATTTGGTAAGAGTTTTAAATAATAGATACCGAAGCGTTTTAAGACACGAAAAGGGAAAGAAAGAAAACTTGTGAATTTTCTATGAAATTCAAACTGTTGCTATGGTTGGTAATATTTTAAAAGTGTAGTCACATATTGTAAATATAGTATATTATGTTTATATATATATATATATATATATATATATTGATTTGATAATTTGGCTTCGCCCATATTTAACTCATAAGAATATAGGTAAACATGGAAAATATATTAAATATGGAAATTGAGGTAATATATACTATTGTGTTTAGTATGAAGATATTTTCTATTTTCTCATGTTTAGTTAGTTTAAATATTCTTCAAATGGACTTATTTATCCAATTTAAAATATTTTCTAGACCCTAACTCTGCACCCAAACCCGACTTTCGACCCCACGTAGAACCTCGACCCAATCCATATCCAAGATCCCACTCTCGACTCTAACCCTAACTCAAGACTAGTGTAAAAACTAACCCAATACCTCGACTCGACCAAATCTCAATCCGAGATCCGACTCAACCCCGACTCTCAGACTCGACTCCGCACCCGACTCAGACAAAGAATCCAGACCAATTTTGGTTCCAACATCGAGACTAGAATCCCGATCTTGACTCGAAACTTGATCGGGATACGACTCCCGCGCCCAACTTAGGACCCAAAACTCAACCCGACTTAGGACTCCGAAATCTAAACTCGATTCTAACTCGTAGTCCGACCTAGGATCGAGATTCAAACCCCACCGAAACCCGACCCCCTGATTCCAACTTCAATACAGACTCGACTCCCAACCTTGATATGAGACCTTACTCGGGACTCGATGTTTGACCCCAACTCCCGACCCTAATCAGGTCCCAACTCCTGATACCCGAACCTAACTCGAGTCGATCTAGTCCGAGACCTGGACACGACTAATCCAGGTCCCAACCCATTGTCCTCCGGGTCTAGCTAATACTCCAAATCAAATATGTGATTAGTATTCTTATCTCATGTACTAAATGACCCCTAAGTATTTTTATTTTTCATTACATATTTAGTAAACTCTCATTATTAAATTTTAATTGAAATAGTAGAAAAAAATTAACCAAAACATCAAAATATTTGGCCAAATTTTCAGAAACTGCAACATAGAAAACTCCCTGCACATTGAAATAGCTTTTTTAAACAAAAGTACATTTCAAAAAGGTATATCAAACTCTTGAAATATATCAAAAATAACATAAATTATAAAAAATTATACTTCCAAATTTGAGTTTCTATTAAATATTTTCTACTTTTACCATTTATATTAAACACGAAAATTCAAAAATAATTTCTTCTTAATGTTTTCAGAAAAGAACGGCCAGGAGTTGCTAACTCCTTGCATTATAATAGAATATCTAAGTTATGGAGAAAGAAAGTATATGTATTATGAGATTTCCAAACAATCGATAACTCAAATCATGATCGATATCGATTCGTTCCTGTAAGGAAAAAATTGTAAATCTCCTTACTAGTATTTGTATTGAAATATTTCATCACAACTATGGCTAAATGTTAATTAACGGTTCGGATAACGGCTATTTGCCAAAAAATTTCCTTATTAAATTGGCCAAATACATAAATCGTCCAATAATCTTGACATTATTTTTCAGTTAGATAGACACTTTATTTACAAGCGTGTCTCATAAATATTCGATTGATAAAAATCTTACGGGACAAATTCAAAACATGATTTAGATGGATTAGAGCCACATGGAGCCCAGGAATAGAGGCCCACATGAAGCCCAAAAAGAGCCACATGGAGAAGCCCAAGAAGGGCTGAAATTTCTGCCCAAATAAGCTGGAAAATTCTGCTCGAGAAGGCTAAAATCTGAGTAAGTTCACAAATGGTCTTCATTAGGGGGCGGTGTTTGATTTTGGCACACTTAATAATTTTTTTTTTTTTTTCAAAAAAAGACCCTCACTTTAGAAAATTTACTAGGAAATCTTTTTTTTATTGCCCATCAAATATAAGTTATGGAGACAACCTGGTTTTACTTATAAAATAAAATTTAGGATATTTTAAAGAGAGTGAACCTGCTCAATTGACTACAAGTTTGTCTTATAAGCAAAAAACTAGTTTTTATGTCTGATGGACAACAGAGGCCGAGTTTTTGTTACCTATATAGGGCATAAGTTCTAGTTTTTGCCCCTAAGACAAAAGTTCAAAATATTTCAATATGCCTAGCCCAATAGAGAAATCCGCAAATCTACCGAGTAAAAGTGTACAAAATATGTCATAAGCTATAGTATTGAGGCAAAATCTAAGTGAGCATTCAGCCGTATGTGACTTGACAATGGAGAACAAACTGATTGACTCCCCGAGCTAAACTTTGGAATTTTCAACACCACGCCCTTTCTCCCATCATAAAACCTCCTGATTCATTTATTCGCCTTTTCTTCATCGCTTGCTTCAACGGTGAAAGTTTTGAAATTTCCGTTATTCATGCAGGTTTTGATAAATCCATATTTGGAGTCGTGAGCTTAAGAGAGAAGTATTTAAACTTGAACCCTAAAACCCTAAATGTGAAATAATAACAACAAAGTGCTACACATATATACATATATATATTGAACAACCCAAGATTCATGCACAACACAACTTGGATCCATTATGTCTGTTTTTGTACACAGTTTGTTTTTACAATATATTAAAAACTATATTAAAAAAAAAATCGACATCTATAAAAGATGCATTACTTCAATTTACTATTCATGAATCTTAACACTCGACATTTTGAGAGCTCCATCTAGGTCCGGGTTTTGAACGGACTCGACGAGGATGTTGCTTGAGAGACAATCCAGAATGAATCAACCCAAAGCTTTGTTAACTCTATAAAGCTCGATGACGCCAATTTTCACTAGTGATTTTATTAAGAATTGATACGCTTTAGGGTTAAAGCAGGGTTCGGTTTCACGTACAACAACCTTCGAAGACTTTGGGGTTGGAAAATTCAATTTCAGGCCCCAAAAAGAGAACGTGCCTAAAATTGAAAATATTCATTATTATTTAATCTATGTTTCATAAAACTTTCGAGTTAGGCCTTATATAATAATGGAAAGTAAATTTGAATCCACTTCGAATTAGGTTTCACTTTTTTATTACCTTATATGGGATTTGAATTTCCGATCGACGACTTTCCTAATCATATTTTGATTAGATAGTTTAATCTTTTAGTCCCAAAACCCAAAAATTACTCAGCAACGTAATTAATTATTTTTTAATTACTTTTGCAAATTAAATTTAGAGACTCTCTAATAATATTTTGCGTCATAAGAGTCCTTTTTGTCGTACTATGATAATTTCGTCCAGAATTGTTTGTAGTTCCCATATAATTAGACTGTTGTGATTAATTAATATCCCTATTTTTTTTAAAAAAAATGAAAATCTTATGTTTTGGAACAAAACAATTTCATCAAAATATTTTAAAAATAAAATTAAAAATTAAATAAAATGAACTATAAACTTGTTGGAAGGAAAGGGGGTCAATAATTAATTTAAACATGGAATATTCGGATAAATTAAAGGATAAAATTCTGCCGGCGGATGGAAATCAAGATTATATTACGAAGATAGTGTGACGCCGTTGATTGGAGGGCGGATTGATGAGAACAGTAATTGGGCATGAAGTACACCGGGCCGGAATTTTAGGCTGCAAATTTCTGAAAATGAGGTACGTATGAAAAATTTAGATGAATCTCATCACTAAACGAGAGATAAAAATGGGAGAGCTTCAATTATAAAATATTATACAAGTGCACATGATACACGCGTATTTTTAGAGTTTGATGTATGCATCCTAAAAAAAATCATACTAAATCCTGCCTAAAACGAATAGTATGTATTATAAACATAGATCGTAACAAATAATTGGATGGAGGATGAAAAAATAGGATTCCTTTTTTTTGGAAAAAAAGGAAAGTGAAAAATGAGGAATATATCGAATATTTACTAATAAAATAAATATTTAAATAGCTAATTAATTAAGTTATCGATGAAAACTCGAAAAATAGATTCCATAAGTATTATTGCCATTGGCCTAATTTCTGGTAGTGGATTTTCAAAAGTTAATTTAAACTCAGTAGCTAAAAATGGATCAATCATCTTTTCCAAAAAATATTCCTGGCTAATTATTTCCAGATTGGTATAAAAAGATCCATTGGCTGCTACTAACCTTCAAATACAAGTAATTAAAAAGGCATAAATATTTGCTAATTTTTGACTTATAGATACTGCCCTTTCTTTTCCATTTAAGAAGAAAATTGATAAAAGAAAAATAACAGACTTTAGGTGTGTTTTGGTATGATGGAAATATTTTCAATTTTTTCATGTTCTGGTTGTTTTTTTAAAGGAAAATAAGTTTTATAAAATTGAGGAGAATGACTTCTAATTAAATTAAAAATAAAATTTTATAGGTCATACCACGCTAATTATCTTCTTTGCCCCCTTCAATACATCCCATCTTTCGCTATTCAGATTTGAAATTTTTGGATTTAGAATTTTAATCTTGCTAAATTGCATTTTTTTTAGCTCCCGTTTGAGTATAAAATCTAAAGTTATGTTTGGATATGCATTTTACTTGATTTTTCTCAAGTTTCGTGAGTTTAAGTCCAAAAAATTCAAACCGGTATGAGTCGGGCTTTTGAAAACTAAAAATATTTCAAGATCGATTTTTGATAACCTAATCAAATTTTATGATCAAACAAATATTTAAAATATTTTTTTCAAAATCTACCAAAATTATGTTTAATAAATTTTTAAGATAAAAATAGGGTTTGGATCAAAGATTCAGCCGAACTCTCGTAACCAAACTCCACCCCTGTCTCTATCATAGCCTCCTCCCTACACGCCCCACCCTCTACCTTATAATATTTGCATAAATTATATTAAATATTTTTAAATAATATTTTATTTACTAATTACCAAATATCACTAATTAAATAAGTAAGAAATTTTTTTTCCTTCGCCCCAAACACACCCTTATTTCCCTTTCAGAAAAGAAATTATAAGACAAAAAAAAAAACATGAAGACAAATGGCAATCAACCCAACAATGTAAATATTACTGTAGAGAATAATATGTCATTTTTCCTCATCCACATTTCCAGAAGATTATGATTCTTGATCCATTTCAAGAATCAATTTTTATGACTAGAAAATAAAATTTCATGGTACTACAAAAACAGCCATAATAAAGATGAAACATCCTTCCACATCATAGCATTTTATATTATCTCCAAATCATCGGACCTAATAATTTATTTCTGGTGTTACATTTTAATTTCTTAGGGTCTAAGTTTCTTTTATATATATATATATATATATATATGCTGATCATGTAAATTTTTTTATATAATTAGATCACTTTACAGGATTAAAATAATATTTTCTTTATTTCCACGGTCTCATTAAAATAAAAATACTGCTTTTTATATTTAATTTTATATAACATCGCACATGACATATTTCAGTCTTTCATATCACTAGATTATTTTAAAAATATTTTTGATACATTATATATACACTTTTTAATTTAAAATTGTTATATCTTCAAAATTTCAATTATGTACTTAAATCTCTACCAATTTAACTAAGATATATAAAATGAAAAAGAAAAAATAAGTTATATGCTATAATACGTTAAAATGTATATATATTGACAGTATAAAAATCTATATATACTATCGAATATAGGCTTAATACATATAACCCCTTAGACTTGTCATCAATTTTTATTTAGACACTTAAATTATAATAATTGAGTATTTGAACACATAACAAAATATTTTTATTAGACTCTTTCGATTCAACTTTTGAGTTTTTTTGGTTCGTTTTTCAAATTATGTCTATTACGTAGATAAGTTAACCACTTAAAATATTCAGCTTTTTTTAATTATACGAATTAGCCTTAATAAGTCGCAAACCTCAACTGCTCCACTAAGATGATGTAAAATTAAGAAAGATGATGTATTTATGTGGTTAACTTATCTGCTCAATAAATATTTGATAACACACACAATTTTTTATTTTTTTTTGCATGCAGGCATGCACTAAATTAAAGATTGTGGTTCTACTACACGTGTGTTCAAGAATCTAATCCATAACCTCACATGTTCTTTCTAAATTATGGGGTAGGCAATACCAGAAATATGCAAAGATAAAAGCATATACTTAATAAATAAAAATCCATGGTAGCCATAAAATATGCTACTTTTTTTTAAAAAAAATAAATTAATTAAAGTTGTTGTGGAAGTACAATAAAAAAGCATATGCTATAAATGAATCATTTATCCATATATATCCATGACTTTAGGGTATTGAAAAAGATGTGTTTGTTCATTCACTATTTAATTATTTTTTTTTAAAAAAGAGAGAGAAAATAATTGACTTTTTAAGTCAAGGGAAATATAATTTATGGATATTCTTTTTCATTTGATATATATGAAAGGCATGTAATCACAATCCAAGAATCATATGCTTAAAGAATATGTATTTTTTTTTGCTTTGAATTGAAGCTTAAATAATACATTATTGTGAATTTGTGATGTAATCATTTTCATAGTATGTTTGGACAAGAATTTGGCTTTGAATAAAGAATAGAATATAATTTATTTATTTTTGAATTCATGAATTCAAAAGCTATCATTAGGTTATACTAACCTTGGTATGGGGAATCTACAATATAAGAAATTATTTTTGTCATTTTCTCGCATTCTATTATTTTTTCATCAAAAGACCATATTGGCCTTTGGTGTGGAGGGATCTTTCGCCAAACATAAGAAATTATTTTGTCATTTTCTCGTATTTTACCACATAAATTAACATTTTCATATTTAGGAAGCTCCACGATCACATAGTCTATCATTACACCGCGACACCTGTCTCGCGATTGCATGACTAGGCTTTGTCAGGCTTGTCCTTGATCGTGAACCCCCAACTTTTATGATCACGAAGATCAATAATCTTCTTTCGCGAACACGGTCCCTCCCCCGCTAAGGCAAGCCCTGCCCTGTTAAGAAGGTCACTGCCCGTTTATGACCATTTAGAAGACAAACGGGCAAATCGGAGGGGTCGGAGTTACACTAAATTGAAAGACAATGGAGTCCACATAATATCATGTAAAAGTAATTTCATAAAGTAATAAATAACTTTAAAAGACAGTCAATAACAAATTGAGAACCGGTTAATTCTCTATAAATATATTTTTGCCTACAAAAATTTTAACTCTTTACGATATATATATATAAGGCTGAATAGCGTAATAAATACCTGTACATGTATCATTTTCTACATTTCTAACTTACGATTTCATTCAAACTATTAAAAAAAAAAGTGTTGTGTTAGATCTATTCTATCCACATGGGGTTTTATTAATTAGTCCGATAGTTTATTAGCTTGTGCTACTTCCAAACCATATTTATAATGTATAAATATATTATTATGAGAGTTGAAAAAAATCATGATTATCCACATTAATTAATATGACTGCTAGTTTACAAGAGAAAATTATTTGCATCTTCCTTAGAGAGGATACAATTTTAGGTTGTGCGTGAAGAGGATTCGACGACGGTCGGTTACACGAGTCGTAATTGCCGTAGGCTTGCTTCCGCTAAAGAGAAACCGCACGTCTTCTAATTATCATTTCACGTTAAAACACTACATAAACACCTTAACTCGTTTAAAATTAAAATTTAATCGCCTAAAAAATGTTGTGTTCTCACTCGCAAGGTGTTTAAAGTAGTACTAATTATGAACGAGTTGAGATATCCGGGATGCACTACCGAAAAAATTACTATTTTTCCATTGAAATTTTCTTCTAAAAATATTATGACTATTCCCATCGATATCGGTGGAAAAGAAAAATAATAGTGTTTTCACATGAAAAATCATAAAGTTCTTGCTACTGAGGAGAATCTATTTCCACCATGTTTTCCAATGAATTGATTTAGTGGGAGATATGGAAAATCATGTTTTATAACACAATTTTTTCATTAATTTAAGGTAGAAAAAATCTCTATCCCGAGGCTGAAATATTAAAACGAAATAAGTAGAAATATCTTTAACTATTCCGCCCCCCATATACAATATAAAAGTTATCTCAATTGTGAAGATATGTAATGATTACACTTATATGCGTGTGATATATTTGACAAGATAGAAGAATACGTACGTAAAAGGGCCTAGCAAATAACACCAAACTGAGAAATGCAATCCGACTCAGGCCCATTATTCTCCTGCCCTGCCATTGGTTTAACATGGTGTTACAGCCTCGTGCCTATTTTTCCTCTTATTCTTTTTTTTCTAAAAAATAATTATGGTATCGGGTTCAGCTTACCATGCATCCAAATTAATTCAACAGAATATCAACTTACGCACATTTCAACTAATTTCACAGAATATAATATTTTTATCTCGATTAAAATTTAAACACGAGATCTCGCATTCTTTATTAACTACTAGCCACTAGGCCACACCACGTGTGCTATTCTTTTTTTTTTTTTTTCCTTCCCTATTGTATCACTACTTTTTCTTTTTTAAGCTTAGCAAGTGATAATATCTTTCACCAAACTAAATTTATTCTTTCATTACAAACCCTACACTTCGAATAGTATTTTATATTGAACTGTTTGTACTAAAGCAACAACATAACGTTTGGAACCTCAACGTCGGCCTATATTTTTTCTACTACATTATATTTAAAGACTCAAATTAGAATTTTGAAGTTTTTATAAATTTCAATGATAATAAAGAGATTGTTTTTAATTATAAGTGCCTCAAAGGAATCAAACCCCTTGGTCAACAGTTGAAAAAGCTTAAGTGTGTTCCATTTCTGACATTAGATCAAGATCCTATTTTGTTATTAGATTGCCAACACATAAATGACCTATATTTGACATATTTTTCAATATAAACATTTAATCAGCAAAACGTTGTTGATTTCCAAAAACCCGCACCCAAACCCTCCCTAGATCCGCCTCCTAGTCATATCGCTTTTTTTTGGATAGTAAAGAAATTTTCGAAGGTTAAGGTGTAAGACTCGAGACTCGCTAGATAATGAATTTGTCTTTTTATCCTTCTTGGCTTGTTAAAGTGTGTAACCATCTCATCTAAAAGCTTAAATTATTATAAAAAGAACACCCTTTTATTTACTTAATTATATTATCAATATGACTTAATTAAATATCATATTTTTATTCATGTATTACAGATGCATACACTCCTCTATTTCCTCTATTTTATATATACATATATATATATATATATAATAGAATTGCTAGGTTAGTTTCCCATTCAAGTGCAACAATTACAAGTATTCAATATTAGATAAGTAAACTTTTCTTGGATATAATTAAATCTTAGCCATACTCTTTTTGATTGTGTACTACAAGTACAACATAAAGAACAACATGACATATATTATTCCTTTTCGATCATCCAGTAATGTAATAATATATATATATATATATATATTCTACACATTATATTATATATTTACGTATTCAACTAGTTATTCTTCACTTATAGAGGAACAAATTAAATACTTTTTCCTATCTAATGCAACAACAACTTGACTTTTAAGTGTCTTGGTTCACTTTGTGGTACTTGTATAAAATATCAACCTCAAAAATCTCAAGAGGAAAAAAAAGATTGACTCGATTTGATGTCGCATACATATATACGTTTGATATTCAGAATTTATTTGCCCGACTAATTCACTGCATTATGTATGACCGTTTTTAAGGAAAAAGTGTTATCTGCTAGGAATTTCTTGAAGATAATGAAGCTTATCCTTCATAGCTAATAATGCAAACTCAGTTATTTTGGTTCCACGTATTTTGGAATAGTACTTATTCTTCAGCACTAGTTCCCTGTTTCAACACACAACAATTTTATTTTTTATATTTAATCGGTATTTGAAATTGATCTCGTCTAATTCGGATTTGTGTCACGTAGGGCTTGTTTGGGGGTTGAAGGGCGGGAATCATTTTCAAGAATCAAATCCGAGTCGGTTAAGATTGAAGAAATCTATCCATCTCACAACACCTCTTCCTTGATCGAAGACATGCATGACAACTTGACTTAATTAGTTGGATGTTGATCTCAGTAACAACAACTATGTTTCATAACCAAACAAGTTAAAATCATATACATGATGTATATATGTCCATTTAAGCACAACTTATCATGTCAAATCATTATTACGAGAATTCATCATAAATTATTGACAAGCTTTACACGGACTATCGTCAACTTAAGGTAAGTTTTAAAAGCCTTTCTTTTTATTTAAATTTTGTATTCAATAAATTTACATAAATTAAAACTGAAACACGAATAAAAGGACTAAATGACACGTGTAATTACCTGTCCAAACCTATATATGTGGGGCAAATATGTTGGGATGAAAAAACAAGAACGTATCTTTTGAGTCAGCCCACCTGAGAGATGGAGCTTTCAGCTTTCCACAAACATCAAATATTACATGTTGCTATCTTTCACCAATTGTAATCAGTTTCTGAAGAAGAATGATGAAAGAGATAGATGAATATAACAGTAACACGATCAGTAACACCTGACTGAAGACTTTAATAAATATGTTTTACTAATTTTTTTTTTAAATAACGAAGATTTAAAAAAACACATTTAAATATCACGGCTTTAATTTTGAGTTTCATATTTGTACTATTAGATGTATGAGTTAACTACTCAACTTATCACCAAATGTCTATCAAGACATACCAGATTTAGCTACTCACTTTTCCTACCTAAAATATCACCACATATTTCGTGTAGAAAAAGTGAGCAAACCTGATAGTTGAGATGTTTCCATAAATATTTAATGATAGTTCATGTAGCAAAAGTAAACATCTAATAATTCGAATAGAAAATTCAAACACCCTATAAAAAAATTGGCATTAAACCCTTTGCCCTCCCACTGGGCTCCACCCCTGATTACACGGCTACGGATCTCGAATTTTTTCTTTTGTTCTACCAGCTAGTGGACAGGCATATATATATCATGCTGACAACTTGTAATTGCAGATCTAATATAATATAATATATTAAAAAAACTAAAAAAAATAAAAAAAATAAAAAAAATAAAATATTAATAATTATAATATTTAATTCAGTTTATACGCACTTTGATTATTTTCTTAGTATTTATTCACACGAATAGTTCTTTCCATATCGAAAACTTAGAAGGTGAACATATTAATCACCTTATAACGTGTTTTGTCTTTCTTGGGCACTATAAAAAAAGTTTGAGTCGGTTGGTACCTTCTGAGTGTTGGTGCTATGAACTGCTTCTTTGCGTCACCACCAAACTCTTCGCGATTTGCTCGCAGCTACCGGGAAATTTCTTTCCAAATAAAATTAATGACGAATTTTTATGTGTAATTATAAAAAGTTTAGACTGATTTATGTACATACGTTTTAATTATTTTCTTACAATAATAATATTTACGTACGTAAAATTTAATTATTTTATTGATTATTTGCTACTTTTTATTGATAAGGAAAAAAATTAATCACCTAATGTGTTTTTGTTCTGATAAATTCCTCGTCCAATTACATCAGAAAGAACTTTTTTTTTTTCAAATATACTTAGTAGTAATAACAGAAGTTCCAGCATAATGATAACTTGTTTTTAATTATTTGTTCCTCATGATTCAGACTTTATACTTATAATATCCATCAAGATTTTATTCCCAAATAATCACTTAAAATATCTACTATAGATACTATACCATTTTAAAATTTCTATATAGTAGGCTGATTATATAATTAATATGGCTAGTATATACTTGATTAAAGCCTGTGTTGGATTATTTTTACCTAGGTTTCTCCTAAAATTGCATGCTAGCTAGCAAGCATTATATTTGGTATCGGAGTCGGAATTTTCAATAAAAAGGTAATATATGAAGAAGTTATAGAAATTCAACATCTATTATATATATATAAATAATAATTTTAATCTCTTACACAGTGTAATTTTTCACCAAAAGGAAAGTCCTGGATGAACACCTTTCCACCCACTTTGCTCCACCGACTACATCCAATATGTGTGGTATATAATCGTATACGTGAGGCGTAACTCGATCTAGATTTTACACTTTCTAAGTTCATATTTCTAATTTTTTTTATATTAACATTAAATAAAAATATTTTTATTTTTTAAAACTTTTAAAAAATATTATTAATGAGATTTTAAGATTTTACATAATAATTTTCTTACAAATTTTTATTTTTATATAAAAATACTGAAGTTCAGATGAATCCGACACGTAACTCTACGTGACCTCTAAGTGCATATGCTTAGTTTATACTTACCTTTTGTAGATTCATTAGACGTAACTTATTGCGATAAGTTGTCATTATAAAGTGTCTATTGATAAGATGATGATGATCCTTTAAAAAGAAAGGGGATTTTATTATCTAATAAACAATTAAATTTAATAATCACTTAGCTCCAATTTGGATTCTATTCCCAAAACCATTACTCATTCTCAGATAAATTCTATAATTAAATAGGTAAAATTATTGCTAATTTATATCTAAGAAGGATTAGGTATAGGCTATCAAAAAATTATATTAGCTCCGAATAATTTAGTGAAAATTAGCTAAGAAATTCGTAGCTAATTTTTTTTTTTTTTAAAGTGAGACGTAATAACTGGCAAATCAAAATCACTCCAAGTCTAAAATAAATAAAGAAATTAAATATCCCCAAAAAGCAAGAATGTAAAGAGTAATGTAAAGTTGTGCCTAAAAAGATGGGGGTAATTTTGCCAATTATGTTTGATCATTATTTTAGTTATTGTATTTAAAATTTAATGTTTATACATATTTAATAAATTTATATCTATATTCATCTATTTATCTATCTATCTATCTATATATATATATATATATAATATTTAAAATTGCTTATCATGATTATCAATATTCAGTATAGAAGATTAGAGTAGTTGAGCGTTGTCTAGTTTTCTTTAGCACAATACTAACAAAATCAAGATTTTACTATTGAAATTTTCACGAAAATATTAAGTGACTACCTACGTATATTTGCACTGAATTGGTGAGAAAAAGAAAAAAATAATCGTGTTTTCACATGGAAAAATCATGAAGTTTCCCACTTGTTTAGTGAGAACCAGCTTTCCCACCATGTATTTCCCAAGCAGTCGGTTCGGTGGAAAACAAGTGGCAAAATCATATTTTATAACACAAATTTCTCATTGATTTACGGTAAAAGAAATTTGTGTTTCTAGTAGTATACATCGTTATTGTTACTCTACTTTCTTATTTTTCATTTTTATTACTACATGTTGTTTCATTTTCCTGTTATCGTATTATTTTATTATCATATTATTCCTTTCAATACTATTTTCACTGACTTTCACACCGTATTCCCCTTTTCATATTTGAGTTTCACATACTTTATTCGAGATGAGGATCTATCGAAACGATCTTGCTACCTTTGTAATCCAAACTCTGCTTTGCATGCGTACACATCACCCTTCTCTCGACTCCACTAATATACATTGAATATATTATCGTTGTTGTAGTATCAATGGGATGTGTTAGTTCAAAGTGCATCATATGAAACCAACATTGCAAGTAATAAATTTGGATGGTCCATTATTAGACATATATATATATATAAATATAAAAATAAGAGGGTCAAAAAAGAGGCTGTCAAAAAAATGATTTGTCGTGTGGTTGATGATTGATGAGCACTGATTGGGAAAATGGCTCTAAAGTTCTAAACATTGAATGCCAACACTAACTTTTCATACAACACAACAAAATCTTTTTACTGTGTTAGTGAAAGTGGGGAAGAGAGTAACAATAACATTACTATAAAGTTTAGTTAAGTATTTTTGTTTATCTTCAAATGTATTAAGTGGAAATCAGGCTGGTCTAATTAGAGTTAAGCTATGTGTTTTATGTTAATTTTGTTTGGCCAATAACCAACATTTTCAATGAGAAAGTACTTTGACCAGTTAACAATAAATTTCACGTTCATTCTAGTCAGCGGGTGGAATTAGAAATTTTAATTTTTTCTTTTTTGAAATTTCAACTTTAAAAGTGTATATGTATAAATAAAAATTATTTAACCTATAAATGCAATTTCGTCAAGGACTAATTGAAAATTTTTACGATTATAGAAGTGTAATGATTAGTGATAGAATCCCTAGTTTAATTAACTAATGACGAACTTTTGAATTATAATTTTTTAATAATTTTGTTAGAGGTGGATCTAGAATTTGAAGTTTTTGTTTTTTTCCTCTACCTTATTTTTTATTGGGGTGGGAGGTGGGGGTTAATCATCTAATATTCGAAATTCAATCGATCCGATTTATTCACATTACGTAAGGTTTATTTAGAGGAAAAATAATTCTTATCGGGAATTTCTTTTATTTACGTGGGTCGAACTCGAGATTTACGGTACTTAAAGATAACAGATCATATTAAGTGAAGGGGTCAAAGATTTTCAATAAGAGATTCAAAACAATATATACACATCAAAATAATTTTAATCTTATATATACGCCCAATTTTCCGACGAGAGAGTTCAAATGAAACCTCTCGTGCTCCTTGTTCCGCCCCACAATCTAACAATAAAAGTTCGCACACACAAGGTTTATTTAAAGGAAAACACCCCTTTACCAAGAATTTTCAATTTTCAAAGTTCGAACCCACCGACCTTCACTCCTCTAGTTAAGAATAACGGAATCACATCCATCACACCACATTCTAACTATACTCAATTGATTTCATCGTGACTAGTTAAGTGTGAATTACGTGATGTACTTCAAGCGTTATGAAAAGTTGGTGAAAAAAAACAGAAACATAACTGAAATTACTAAAAGAAAAAAAGAAAGAACGAAAGGGAAAAAAAGTTAATACCATGTTTGTCTTTAGCTTAAAAATTTTCCCATCTTTTCAAAGTATTCAATAACCAGACACACCTTTTCCGGTGACCATTTTTCTTTTTCATTTTCCGGCGAATCTAAATCACTGATATAAAATGTAATATCGCGGAATGAGCATAGGATAACCATTGGATATTATTTGAATTGTGCTGTTCAGAATCTTGTACCATTCATTTTTTTTAAAAAAATTAAAAAAATCCCTTTTCCCTCTCCTTATTTCAATATTTCCTCATTCCAAACACACTTCACTACTTTTTCACTTTGCATTTTTGCCATTTTCTTTGCACTTGTTGAAAAATATTTGTTGCAAAGAAGAAGAAAGAAATGGTGAAATTCTCTAAACAATTTGAAGGACAACTAGTTCTAATGGAAAGAAGCTTTTGTTGATTATTACAACTGAAAAAGACTCAAGAAGATAAATAACAATGTCAATAATGTGATCGCGAACAAAGAGAGTTATTTTCGCAAACATCTTTTATACGCCTCTTAAGAAATTGCCTTTGTTTGGACCTCAAATGTCGCGAACAAGGGGTCATTCAAGTACCTATCCCCTCTCTCTCTTCTTTTTTTTTTTGGGTCTATTTCCTAAGTAGTTTTCTTGATTTTAACGTGTAACGAGTTGGATTTTGATTGTTATTAGGTTCATAGGAAGCTTGGAGAAACGTTGAGTAAAGGGGATTTGTATGGAGACTGAATTGTTGGAGCAATTTGCTGATGATAATTGAGGTTGCCGTTGAGTTTTTCGCGCTCTTGGACCTTCAACTTAACAAGGTGAACCAATTTTTCCGGACGAAAGAGAAAGAGTTTGTTGAAAGAGGAGAGTGTTTGAAGAAGCAAATGGAGATTCTATATGAGCTCAAAGCCGCATTGATCAAACAGCAGCATGATAAAGGAACTCCTTCAGGCCAAAACCCCAAAGAGGATGAGTCAATCTCAGGCACCATTTCTTGTGGTAACAGAGCTTCCCTGTTTTTTACTCTCTTCATTTTATTTTTTTTATGTCTCCGTCGTCCGTGTTGTTCAACCTTTCAAAATACTGTCGTGGGTGTGTGTCACATCATCCATAAACTATGCATTCTTGTAAGATCCAACATGGTTGTAAGGCAGTTCTTGAGGGTCCGAGGTCATAGGTTTCCATGCCGTTTACATTTTTTTGGTTTTCCACCGTCATTGGGCTTCATGTCAAGACTCTATTAAACAAAGAAAGTAATTTTTCGTACCTTAGAGCTTGAATTCAAGATTTTTAATTATATCTATTCCACTACAATTCTTCGTGCTCTGATTACATTTGCATAATTAAATATGGAGAGTAATACTCTTCTTTTCTTTTTTCTTTTGAGATTTTTTTTTAAAACTTTGCATTCAAATATTCTCAGCATTTATTCATACAATAAAGTTCTTATATGATTTAGTGATTTCTCATATTTTGAGGAGTTAGGAATCTAGAAATCAATATCAAGACATATATGTTATTCCTCGTGAGTTTGTTTTTCCATGCAATGGCTCGAACTCGAGACCTCTAGTTAAAGATAGAGAAATTTTATTCATCCCATCACAATTCTGGATCAGGTTCACATACATGTTCCTAATTGAAGATAGAGGTAATGTTCATCTTTGTTGATGGCTGCGTAGTTCACCGTTTCATGAAGACACCACCACCTTGAATCACTCTCCCATTTCCCCTTCCTCTGCCCCTGTGTCATACAAAAATATAAAACATACTCCAACTGATTTTTCACATTTATGTTTTTTGGCATAGATGAAGAGTCCAACAAAGACAGAACAGAACAAGAACAGGACACTGAGAACTCAATAGATCAAGTGATAATAGACTCTCCAAGATCAAGTGAACTAGGAGATTCAACTAATATCAAGAGGGAAGACAACAAATCGAAGAGCTTATCCGAACGAGTGATCAATTGCCAGGGAAAAAGCTTAAAGATTCACATTCCTCTAACGAATCCAACACGAACATTCTCAGCTATAACATATTTGTCTAGGGATGATATAATCAACCAATCCTCCAAGAAATGTGGGCCCTGATGGACGAAAAAATTGCATATCAACAGAACGAAGCTAAAACACGCGGAGAAGATGATCAGGGGAGCCTTCATTGAGCTCTACAAAGGACTAGGATACCTTAAAACTTATCGGTATGTTGCTCAAACTAACTAGTTGTTCGATTGATATTTAGTTTTCTTCGCAAGAAACTTAGATGACAAAACAGTTTTCCCTGTTGATATCTTTACAGGAACTTGAACATGCTTGCTTTTGTAAAGATCTTGAAGAAATTTGACAAAGTAAGTAAATTTTTCTCATAATTTGCATCTTTTTCCACTTAATCTTTTATTATGGCTAAGTTAATTTTTCATGTTCTTTTATCTTCTTTTCTCATAGGTTACAAACAAACAAGTTCTTCCTATTTATTTAAGAGTTGTGGAGAGCCTACTTCAACAGTTCAGACAAGGTAAATTAAATCAACTTTTTTTGTAAAAAAATAATGATCTTTTCAACATGAAAATGTAGCAGCATGACATTGTTTGTAGTAGTGTTGTTGGTACTAAATTCCAAATAGATATCCCATCAAACAAACAAAAAAAAAAAAGACATCATCAGATTATTCTTAGACAGTACTAAGTGGTCATATCTTAAAGAAAAAAGAAGAAGTGCTATTCCACACAAGCAGTGGTTTTATATTTGCTAAGATATTGTTGTCTCAAACATTAACATTTGTTACACAGGCTTTGAAGTTGGCTGATGATGTTGAGGAGATTTTCATCAAACACTTTGCTGAAGATGATAAAAAAAGGCTAAGAAGTACCTAAAGCCTACTCAGAAAAAGAGTCTCATGCAGTTACCTTTTTCATTGGTGAGTTTCCAAGGAAACAATTAATTCATAATAATTAGTGAAAGTTGGGTAACGTGAAATATTCTGCCTATGTCAAGGCAGATGAGGGGGCTAGGTGGCCCGGTCGGAGTCATGATTGAAACAAATGGTTGCTTGATAAGTTTAGTTAAGAAATTTGCGCTCTGAGTAACTCGATAAAAGAAAGCCGCCATGTGACCAAGAGGTCACGTGTTTAAGTCATGGAAATGTACCTCTCGCGTAAATGTAAGGTAAGACGCAGACAATGCACTGTGGCTCGAACCTTCCCTGACCCCGCGCATAGAGAGAGCTTTATGCACCGAGTCAGCCTTTTCTCGCTATGCCTATGTTTTTGGCATTTACTGCAGTTCTCTGATTTTAATATATATAATTAATTATGTCTTTTTCTTAAAGTTACCACTTCTTTTATTGGATAGCCAGAAAAAACAAAGAGTCATCACTCATCAACATAAAAAAAGGGCCATGTGCTGCAAAAGTAGGCTTTGAATCAGCCATTAACCACCTGAAGAAAAAAAAAATAGACTTAAGGGTCCACTTGTTTTTTCAGCAGTGGAGGACAAAGAAGCCCCATTTTAGGTCATTATCATGTTATTGACCAAAAATGTTCAAACTTCTAAAGAACCATTTAGTGTCCAAAAGACAATAGTGCTTAGTTTTCCTAAGTTTTGTACCTCTCCTGTTTGCAACACAAGATTTTTATAACGTCAAACCTCTATAACAAAGATCGTCATTCCGATATTTTTACTGTCAGAAGGAAATGTTGTTATAGAGAACACATAATTAAATACTGAAAAAAAAATCGGTCCCAAAGAAAACTTGACCGTTATAGAGGTCTGACTGATAGGAGTAGTGTCATGTGTATTAGGAATGTTAAAAAGACTGAAGTAGCATGAAACCTGTGACACCGGCCTAACGTTGAAAGAACAATGAAAAAGGGTGCAAGATTTGAATGTTAGATATATCTTCACATAAACAAGATGATGTTGAATTTAATTTGAAGTACTGAATACTGACTGATATTGGCTTCTTGATTGGTTTTCGAAACAGGTTTATTCACAGGATGTTTCCTAGCGCTTTTCGTTGGATATGTGATTATGTCTCATATTACAGGACTGTATAGACCTAAATCTGATACCCCATGGAAACTGTCTTATCCTGTTCTCAGGCAAGTGTTCAATTATTTTGTAAACGATTTGAACTTGATTCAACTGATAAATCTTTGGAATTACTTTCAAACATCTAATGGAGATTACACGAATGACTCTGCAGCATGTTCAGCTTAATGTTCTTGCACTTCTTTCTGTATGGATGCAACATATTTATGTGGCGAAAGACTCGTGTAAACTATAGCTTCATCTTTGAGCTAGCTCAAACAAAGGAACTCAAGTACAGAGATGTGTTCCTTATATGTACTACGTCGATGACTGCTGTTGTCGGGGTCCTGGTTCTTCATCTAACACTCGTGGCAAAAGGGTATTCCTATGATCAAATTCAAGCAATCCCTGGCCTCCTATTATTGGTAATTTTCTTACACTCATCTAGTCAAATAATCTGATTTTAAAAATGCCTTTTTTGAACAATGTATGTAAAGTAATTACAATTGTTAACCAACAGGTCTTCATTATGCTGCTGGTGTGCCCATTAAACATCATGTACAAATCTAAATAAGTATCGATTCATTTGTGTTATAAGGAACATCATGTTTTCACCTCTGTATAAGGTTGTCATGTTAGACTTCTTCATGGCTGATCAGCTTTGCAGCCAGGTTAGCAAGAATAAACATCAGTAAAGTAAATACTACTAGTAGCATTCGCGATTAGTTCTATGACAGATTGAACATTTGCTGATGTAAATTTTTTGTTACAAAAACAGGTTCCTATGCTAAGAAACCTTGAGTATGTAGCATGCTACTACATAACTGGAAGTTGGCAAAATCATGATTATGGATACTGTATGAGGACAAAATATTATAGGGACCTTGCTTATGCAGTTTCTTCTTGCCATATTACTGAGAGCTATGCAGGTTCTTTAACAACTTTCCTTTTTTCAAGAATTTAACTTTTGAACTTTCATATGATTTGGATAGAGAAACTGAATCGAATACGGATGTTTGCAGTGTGCAATGAAGATGGTTCGATGAAGGGACACAAAGCCACCTAGTGAACTTAGGAAAATATGTGTCTGCAATGCTGGCTGCTGGGTGCCAAAGTTGCATTATGAAAAGAAAAGAATTTGGGATGGCTTTGTTTAGTTATAGTCATGTCAAGTGCTGCAACTGTGTACCAATTGTACTGGGATTTTGTTAAAGATTGGGGCTTGCTTCAATGTCATTCCAAGAATCCATGGCTAAGGAATGAATTGATGCTTCGTCGAAAATTTATCTACTACTTCTCCATGGTATTAACCTCATCCTCATTCCTACTCAAATCAAAACTTAATCAAAAGAAAACACACAAAACCATGTTGCTCGGATTTCCCTAAAATGTTGTCACACCTATGTCAGATCCTCCAAAAACAAGGAGGATCAGACACGCACCAGTTGTCATTTTTGAAAAGTTCGAGCAACATAGTACACAAAACAAGTACAGATTGTCATGGATCACTCTTTTAGACAAAAGAAGAACTTCTCTTGAAATCTAAGAAATGTTATTTGTTGTTGCAGGCATTGAACCTTGTACTAAGGCTAGCATGGTTACAAACAGTACTTCATTGCTAATTTTGGAACTGTAGACTACAGGGTAACTGGGCTATTTTTAGCAGCTCTTGAAGTCATTAGGAGAGGACACTGGAATTTTTACAGGTGATTTTGGATTTCTCAAGACTAGTAACATTACATATTAATTTGCATTGTCACGGTATATAAGTTAAAATTTTCATCTGCCTAATATATATATGGGACATTGTTTTCAATTGTGAAACAGATTGGAGAATGAGCATCTAAATAATGCAGGGAAATTTAGAGCTGTTAAGACAGTACCACTTTTCATGAAGCTGATGAACAAGATTGAATTATTCCAATTTGCAACTTAGAGTTGATCAAGGAATACAAGAAAATATTTTTATGCCAAAAAAAAAAAAAAAGAATGTTATCACATTGAACAAGTTGATAAATTGTCAAATTGTTTGATTCTCTCTCTTTTTTTTGATTTTTTTATTTTTGATTTTTGGTTGGGCCTATGTAATATGTTCTATTTTTCTAGGAAATAATCTACACTTGTAAACTACAAAAATTCTTCTAATGTGAATGAAAACGACGTCGTATTTCGCGTCAATCTTGAATTATCTTATCTCATTATTTGATGCTTGTATTATTGGAATGAGAACAATGATAGTAAAATTTTTTTAATATATTATTATTTTTTTAATATTATTATTTTATTAAATTGCCTCCAAAAAACAAAAATTCACATTTTTAAGCAAAATGTACGATCGCAAAATTTCACACACAAAAAGAAAAACATAAAAGTGGTATTTTTGTACCCAAGTTTTTTCTTTAGTTCCTTTTAAACTCATACACCTGGGGATTCAAATATATTTTAATTTTGTAGAAGAGAATGGTATTTAAGAGATGAAGTAAAAATATTGAAATAGAATCTATTTTTCCATTAAACTCCTTTTCTCAATTCCTGAAGTTATTGTAAATCACTTCTCAAAAATAAAAACATAAGAATTTAAAATATATTGAAAAATACATTCAACATATTTTAACCATAGTTATTAAGCATTTCTTTTGCCTAAAATATCTTTATTCTTAATCAATTGCTAAATCCGCACTTTAAAAATAGAGTCACATGAGCTATTGACTATGACTAGGATTTTTTTGATACGAATTAAAAATTGATTGAGCTAAAATGGGGTATTAAGAAGCTTATTGCGCCGGTTAATTTTTTCTTGCGAATTAAAATTAATCGACTCCAAAATAAATATTAAAAATCTATTGGTCCTAATTAAATTTTTTTAATATGAGTTAAAATTAATCAAGCTTAAATTTATTGATTCTCATTAAATTTTTAACACGAATCCAAAATTATGGGCCCAAAATAGAAAATCCAGGTGAAAACAATAAAACAGAAGAACAACTTTTACACCTCAGTCCTAAAGAATTCCATAATCCCACTAAGCTGCAGCTTCTTTTCTCTGTTCAGGTTCTTCCTTCAATGGCTAACCAGGTAGGAAACAGCAAAATCTTTCATAACATAAAATTCATGCAGCTCTTTATCTGTTACCAGCACCAAAACCTAGTGTGCCCATTTGTTCTCTTTCAATTCTCCTTCCGTCAGACCTAATTCCTATCGTTACTGCAACCAAATCCACAAGGTGAGCTTCTATGCATCATGTTTCTTCCCACTTAATTTTTCTTCATGGGTATTGTCTTTTCTTTCTTTTTTGATCCCAGTTTGCTGTTTGGTATAAATCTAACTTTACTGGCTACCTAAAAAATCTGAACTTTAGTATGTAGAGTCGAGTAGTGAAAGAAACAGGTTCACATTAAGCGGTATGGATATGAAGGATAGATATAGTCGACCTGAACTAGTTTGAGATTGAGGCATATTGTCTTGTTTTCTTTTTTGATTCCCAATGTGTTATTTGGCATAAAAATCGTAACTTTACTGGTTATCCCAAAAAAATCTGAACTTTACCATGTAGAGTTGAGTAGTGGAAGAAACAGGTTCACATTAAGAATGATATAGAGGAATCATATAGCCAGCCTGACTAGTTTGAGATTTCTGGAGGTGAATAGTCGATATAGTTGAATTATGTACATCAAAGTAAAAATTGAGTAGTGGAATTGAACAGGCCCAAATGGGTTGGAATAGAATAGATGATATGTATAGCAAACCCAAGTGTATTAGTGGTGGTGACTAGTAGTAGCTTGTCAAAGGCGGAGCCGGGATTTTGAAGCTAATGGATTTGGGATTTTATTCCTTTGGTTATTCTTAAAGTAAATAATCTGTACATACTTAAATGAATTCCGTAAGACAAATACATTGTTTGACCAAAATTTTTGGGGTTCATCCATACCCGGTTCCTACACTCTAGCTACGCCCCTAGCAATTGTACTATGTGAAGCAGTTTAGCTGAGTTGTGTGATGAAACATGTCCAAATGGACTAAATGTATATAGAGGATGTGGCTAACCAACCCTAACTAGTTTGTGATCGAGGCATAGTTGTTGTTGTCAAACTAGGTAGAATGAATGGGGATTGGATTGGTGAAAACACTATTTTTATGTTTATTTTTATGTAACAGGTCAAGTATTATTTATGGGAAGAGGAGAGCATCAGAACGTTTGTTCCGGTTTCCAATTATTTCTTGTGTAGTGGAAGACAGTTCTGAAACACATTCAGAATCTGTGAGTTCGTCTGGGTCAAGTGATTCTTCAAAGGTACTTTTTGGCCGTTCTTTGCATGCATTTTGACCTTTTTCCTAATGGTTTTGGATATCTAGACCACCAGCTAGGGAAATCAGTGCCACCGTGAGCCTCTAGAGTCTAGACACTTAGGTACACTCTAGTAGTGGGCCACCAGCTAGTTAGATACGAAAACACTTTGATGGGATTTGAAGTTGAGACACTTTGACTCTGCATCTCAACTGGTTAAAGCTATCATTGGCTTATGATTGCACTTTGCAAAAGAGTAGTTTGGCCTCTCTGTTGGTTAGTTTTCTGTAATGGTAAGTTTTCCCTTCTCTTCTTTACTGGATTTTTATGGAAAGATTGGTTTTCATGGGTGGGCAGTTATCAACTAGACTAGACACCTTCTTTCCTTTTTTTCAGAAAAAAGTAACTTAACTTCAGTTGGAAGATGTGACATTTAAGACCTTTATTTTAGTGAAGAGTGACTAAATGTTGTGTTCTGTGGTTACTACAAAATGAATTTCTAATTGCTCTTTGGCCACTCATGTATCATTTTTTTCTGGCTGAGAGAGTGATGACAAAATCCCCTTTAGCTGCCTTCTCCTGAGAAAGAAGCCATAAACAGTAATGACTGCTTATCTTCTACTATACTACCATAACTCATTTGTGCTTTCACAACAGAATATGGAAAATAGAGAAGAACTAAGTCAGTTCAACTTGTATGTAAAAAGAGCACTAAACAATACCCAAAACATAAGGAAGACGAAAATGGAGTTAGACAACATAATGGGAGGAAAGCAAATACCTGCAAGAAAAGAAAAAGAAAAAAAAGTAGAATTGAATGGATTCTTCATGCCTTACTATAGAGTACTAGAATTGTATGTATAGGTGTCATGCCCCGAGTTTACACCCTGATGAAACACGGTACTTGAAGTCACGGGTGACCCAAGTCAACCCCTGGTCTATCATACATCATTCGAGTATATAAAAATACATACAGCGGAAGTTTAAAGCAAAAATATAAATGCTTGAAAGAAATAAAGCTGGTTCATAGTATTTGAAAATGTTAAAACAACACCGCAAGTTTGAAATACCAACTGAAGTCCGAAATCCACTGACTGATGAGTTGCTGACAAGCCCCCTACTAACTCCAAATCTAAATAGAAGGAATGAAAATATAAAATAAATAAATAAATTTCCATCTCGAAGGATGAGGATCTACCAACTAGTAAAGCCGAGGTCTTCGGGCGAGAGGTCGGGCATGAAGCCGAGACTGAGATCCTGCGCCTGTATTATAAAACGATACAAAATAAAAAGCATGCGTCAAGATTTGAATGTACCGAGTATGTGAGAGGAACACAACACAATGGAATATAACAAAAGAAATGTCAATTGAAAGACATGCAAATGACCAACTAAAGCTACCGAACCAAATACTAAGGTGGTCTAGAAGACCCGTCTGGATGGTCAAAGCATACTGTCCGGGACACTGACCTAATCCGAACTAGACCGAGACTCAGATTGAACCGATTAGTGGGAGAGTCTATAATCGACAGATAACCATGTGAACTAGACGTAGAGTTCGATGTATGTACCCCCATCGGTACGGACCCAATATACCTTGCTGTGGTATAAAGGCATGAACAGAATGACATCATAAGAGTCCGGGATCAATCAGGCCAATAAATCAGAACCTACGCCGACAAAATAGTTTTGAAACCTGGGATGCGCCGGAACCCAAATTCCGCTGCTAAGTCCTGCACTCACCGAATACTAGATCGAATACTAAGTCAAGTAGCTCAAAACGGCCCAAGACTAGTCGCATACATCTGGAAGCACCGAGAGTCTTATCTGATCGATTATGAACCTGGATCTAAGACCGGTCGAGCCGCTTATCCGAAAGCGTCGTAACCGCTCTGGCTGCAATGACCAAATTCGATACCGGGGTCCTAAGGCTAGTCGTAGCTATATATCTAAAGTGTCTTGACCCGCCTAGTGGACCAATGAAACTAAATTTTGAATTTGACTGGAGCAATCGGGAGTACCATCGAACACCTTCAAATTCCCGTAGTCAAACCGATCACCCGACATTTTCTCGACCGACATTGAGAATTTTAACATTTCTTACTAAAACTTAATCGACAATATTCGATTGAAATTCAATGCTACTTAATACGGAGTTTCCAACACCGATAAAATCAAGCTAAGGTTTGAGATTCCAAAGACCAATTGCAAATTCAAGATTTTCTAATTCAAGAATAGGGCTAAATTTCACTTCACGAGATTTAACATCATTTCGCCACAAACTGATGAAAATATCTAATATTAATAATGGTATTATATTTCACATGATTTCTTCAATAATTATGACCAAATTTTGACACCTAGTAATTTCTGTGGCTAACTGATAAAGAGAAATAAGGAAGGAATTTGGGACACAGGAAGAACTATTCCCTTGTTGAATTCCCCACATACCGTGAAAAGCCCGAAGAATTCCTTTGAGAAATCGAGAGAAAAGATTGCCCTACTTCTTGCTCAAAAAACTCTAAAAGTCCTACAATTTGATTTCGAAGGTCCTGAGTGGGGAATGAGGTAAGAAATCGTTCAATAAGTCTCAAAATATGCTTAAACAACGTAGTGTAAAGTTTAGAGGGTAGGGAATTTACCTAAAGGACCTTAAAACTCGGCAGGGAAAAACCGACTCGTCGCCCTCACGTAGTGACCTAATGTACTCGTGGTCACACTCTTGAGGTGCATTGCTCCTCGGAAAATACGGATGGTCACCACGAGGGACCCAACGTAGTCATGGTTAGTGACCACGACTGCGGGTCACCTCTCGTGGGCTACACGTCTTTTAAAAGACTCGGAGTTCCCACGGTGACACCATCACTGTGAGTCCATTAGGGCCGGGAGGACCTGCCGGTACACCGCCCGGCCTCCTAACTCAAACTCGACACTCCGACCACGGATAACCTCACAAGTCAGTGGTATGGACCACGACTCGTGGTCACCCGGCTGCTAGGTTCACCGCCTAACCTTCCCCGCCTAAAATTGTTCTTTGACCACGGTCATATCACTTGGTGGTCACACCCGTGGTCACCTTAAAACTCAAAATTTCCAAATTTCAAATTAAACTCCTGTGCCTCACCACGAGTCACTTAACGACTCGTTCGTGACCTCGATGCGCATTTTTCTGTTTTCTCTCGATTTAGTCCCGGATCTAGTCTTTGAGTTTCCGTACAATAGGTGTGAAAGAAATTTTTAGCTGCGTAAAAGAGTGTAATCTCCCATTTATGTAGGGACCCACTTACGTAGGGAGCATAATACAAGGAAATACCGTAAGGAAAACTATCATGAGGAAGGAAGCTTCTGATTTGGAAAGCTCACTTTCACTAATTGGTCCTTGGTGACATTTTCCTCTCAAATTTTTCTCCTCTTAATCTCTTTACATCATAGCAAAGAATCTTTCTATTAATCACTTCAGGGTACTCTGGGTTACTCGGACTCTTCACTTTTATGTCACACCCGTGTCCATACGACATGGGCGTGTGTGTGTGGGTGGGATCCAGACTACTCCTGGTCAATCGATTCTGGGTACTTGACCAAAATCGATTGAGAAATTCTGACAGATTCAATGATTTTAGTAATCAAAACAAAAGTTAAGGTGAAATTGAAGAAATTGAAAATACCTTGTATATAGAAATTTCTATGTCACTCCTTTTCTTTATCTCCTTCCCGCATTCTTCTCTTGCTTAATATTTTCTCCTCAAGTTTTCCACATAATATCTCATAATCTAGGTTTTATAACTCTATGTTTAGATATTTGAATTATTGTAATTAGCCGAATCCCGCATCCGTATCCATACTTGGATCCGTATCCCCGAATCTTAAAATTTAGACCATAAAGGATCCCACCTCTAGATCCGCACCCGTATCGGACACCCGCACCTCAGTCCAAGCAACTTAGGTGATACTTGTACATCTCTATCACCCCCATAGAGCTGCCACGGTTCTCTGAATCACAGACGAAGTTTTCTTCCCCGTTGACAATTAGTTTCTTCTTCTTTTGGGGGAGTCGGGGTAGGGGGGTTCAGTCATATAAATTTCATTCATCAAAACACTACAAGTTGGTGTGAAATGTATGTAGTTTTCTTTCTTGGTTTCAGTTGCTTTCCTTTTCATGCATGGTGCTTGTCTCTAAATGAGAATGTCTTTTGTGAAAAACTCACTGTTCTTGAATCAATTTTTTAATAGGAAGAGGGAGTTGGAATGAAGTACATTTTGAGCCCATCTATTGTTATATAGGTGGGATTGGGATATTTTTAATTCATTCATGTTAGCTGTATGATTTGATCTGGAAGCTAATTGACGTGTGTACATTCCAAGGTTCATATGCTCTATTTTGACATATGAAGACAAGCTAAAATATCCATTTCCTAGATTGTTGGGATAAAATTCACTGAACAGTAAACATGGTTTTCTAGCTATATTTCAATTGGTAATGAAGGTGAAATATTTTGTGTCCATCTGTTTATGATAATTTAACTTTTAAACTCAAAGATGCAGAATATGGCCCTTACCCGAAAGAAGCTCATTTTCTTCACATAGCCAAAATTTTAAATCTAAATTTTATACAAATAAAGCAAAATATTTCTTAAGCTGAGTAAAGGTTAAAAGCAAATTGTTGTGTTTTCAGAATATGTTGTTTCCGCTTTCATTCTTTCTCTTCTTTTGTTTCTTCGTTTACCTCTTACCATGGGTATTGATGTGTTAATTAGCTTTTCAATTGTCCTAGTTCAGTTCCTTTTTTGGAACATTTTCTTTGTGTATTCTTAACGAGCGGGTGCCTACTTGCAGGAAGAACTACCACGAAGAAGTCTATTAGCAACATTCACATGCAATGCTTGTGTGCTCCGATCTCAGAGACTCATAAACAGATTAGCATATGAAAGAGGGACTGTGTTTATACAGGTACTTGGAATTGATTGTATAGTAGTGCTGTTAAGCTTTACAATTGCAAAACAAAACTAATTTTCTTATGAGATACCAAAGTCAAAAAAAATGTCTCTTAATTATGTGTATGTTCACCAAGATAATTTATGCTAAAAGTGTTAGATGGGTGATCTAACCATTGAAGGTATTAGCACTTGTATTATTCAAAAGGTCATTTGTTCTCCTCAATTTGAACTATCTTTCTTAAAATTCTTTAAAAAACATAAGTTTTCAGGTATCGGTCAGCATATCTGAGCCGTCTTCAATTGTGGGGGGACATATGGGATCTTCTTCTAAATCTACCTTACTGCATGAATAAATATTTTGTTTTAGCTCTTAGCTTTGTCCATAAATGGGGTAAACCATAAACCCTTGGACTGTTGTGACTTTCCTAAGTAGTATGTGGGATGCTAATATTGACATATTATTAACATGTATGATTCAGAGTTTAACAACCGCAATTCATAGATTTAGATATTTGACATCTTATTTGCATGGATACTTCTAACAATGCATTGAAATCTAAAATTAGAACCTTCTGTCCATCGTTATATTTCTTGCATTAAGTCAGATAAATGGTTCAACAATGCCTACAACTCTCCGTAGTCCAAATGATTGTCGTAGTATTTTTGTTGTTGCTTTAAGCCTACATTACACCCCTGCGTGAATCTGGATTCATGTATTTGGTTTGAGAAAACAAGTCTAACTTGTGTTCAGAACCAATCATGCCCATGATTTGTCTACTTTGTGCTGCTCGCAGCTTATTTTATTCCCTTAAGCATCCTACTTGAGTGTGAGGAAACTTAAAAGAAGAAGGTGACAACTTTGGAAACACCTTTTTTGTTTTCCTTCTTGCAAGCAGAAAAGTATAAGGTGACTAAGACAACCTAATGCTTATTGAGTGCATTGAATATTGTCCCTCGTCTTGGTATTCTCTGAGGCATCAACTGTGGTCCTTGTTTAAGCAATGAACAGGATTTGACTGCATACTGTCTTGACCATTTGGTCCTTTGTTTGTATGAATTGTAGAGTTTTCAGTATAGTCTCCATAGCTGCCTTATTTGCCTCTGTTTCTTTATATTTTTAATTATTAAAGAATTTTAAATTGACTGGGTGTCAACTGAAGATTCTGCTTAGTGTTCAGGGTGCTCTCTCAGTATCACAAATTAGTTGACAACCTTGGACTTGTGGTCGAGTACAACTTCAAGGACGAAATTAGTATGGATCCAGATGCTGATCAAGATTGATTGAAGCTTATGCATTGTATACCTTTAGGCTCTAGCAAGAGAGTAATAGTATTGAGAGTGCCATTTTGTAGGTGAAAGAAAATCACTATATTGATGTAAACGTTCGATGAAAAGAATATCAATGAGATGAAAACAATGACAACCATATTCCACATTATTTTTCCTCTAAACACATAAATAGTCCTATCTCGTTTCAAAATTTTCTTTCTGTACGTAAACATATAGCTTTTCATGTAACCTCTGTGGGAATCTCTGTGATTATATTTTCACAAAAGAATAGCTCACTGCCAAACCAGAATTCATCCACATTCTAGATCTGCTCTCGTTGGTAAAATCGTTGCTCCATTCTGCATTCAAGTGAGAGAGTAAAATGAATTTATCATATTAGAGCTGTTCCTGTCCCTGTAGTTTGTTATTTTGGAAAAATTACGGTTACCAGACAGGAAAACAATGGAAACATTACCAAATTCAGAGTAGGCGATGGTTTCTGGTGTCACATCCACAGAATCTTGGACGGTAGGTGGTGCTGGCGGGCTTGGCACAGTTGGTGCAGGTGCTGGTGCGTGATGGTGCTTATGCTTGTGCTTCTTTCTCTTGTGCTTGCCATGAGCTGGTGCTTGTGAGGGTGCTAACCTGGTGCTGCTACTGGTGATACCACAGCTGGTGGTTGAGTGACTGGTGCCGGTGCTGGTGCTGGTGGTGCCTTAGGCGGAGACACTAGCTGTGGTACAGGTGCTGGTGATGGTGGCTTTGTGCTGGGTGCTGGGGCTATCTGAGGCGGAGGTAAGGCTGGTGGAACTACTGGTGGAGAAGCAACTGGAGCAGGTGGTGGCGTTACTGGTGGTTGTGATGGACTTGAGACAGGTGGAATTGGTGGAGGTTGTGGTGGTGGGGTCGTTGGAGTGAGACAGGCGCAACTTTAGGCGCTGGTACTGTTGGAGGTGCTGCCGAATTGCTGGTGTCGTGATGGTGCAACAGGCATAGTTGAAGGAGGGGGTGCTGTGGTTGGTGGGGTGATGCTGCAGCGGTGGTTGTTGGTGGAGGTGTCGTCGGTGTAGATGGTGATATAGCTGGTGCTTGCACAGCCATCACTAGCCAAAATGCAAAAGCAAGCTGAGGCTGGTAAGCCAACTTAGAAGTCATTTTGTGTTGGATTTGATTGTCAAGAGCTCACTTATATGCATCAACATTATTTAACTTCTAAAAGAGAAGTGTTTGCACATGTTTTGAGGGGAAACTTAGTTTTATGTGAATGCTACAGCAAATCTCATCATTTGTCAAAATCGGCACCAAAAAAAATTGTGCTTAATTTCTCTTATGTTTCTGCATCACAAGGATTTCATAATCCATTGGAAAATATAGTATTGGTCATCTATTATTAATAATTACCCTCTGGGGCGATAAAAGGACCTTGCATTTTAGTTAGCCTATTATTTTCAATCATTACATTGTTATAAATGAGATCCAATTTATAGTAAATAGAACTTCAATGCACCAATATATAGTGATTTGGGTGTTCACTAGAGGTTAGGATCTTCATAAAGTTTATATTGAATTTTTGAGAAGTTTTTTATCCTCCCCATCAGAGCTTACTCGACGTGAATCTAGATAGTTTACCAAAATATAAATAATAAAATCAATTTTAGTATTCATCATTGCACAGAAACACAGTACAAGGAGCTGAGTTGTAAAGGGTTTTCTTCCCTTTTTAGCAAGATTTCTCTTCCAGGAAAAGCAAAGCAAGTATGATAATACACCAAATGTCATAATGGTGATCAATTTTGCAATGCAGCAAAAGGCAAGGTGGTTAGATATTTTAATAATGCTTATTTTAACAAAATTAATATTAATCTGTGGTGTTAATACACATGGTAAATTGAATTACTTAAATAAACAGATGAAACACAATGAGGGGATCATTATGATGCTAGTATTTCTAAGGTTACAAATACCACCAAACTTTCTTGATTTTGATTTGACAGTTGAGCTATGCATTGGTACCTAGTCCCAATCCTCTCCCCACCCTCCATCACAAAAAAAGAAATAATTATCAAACAGGTTGCTTTCTTTCTTTCATGTCACGTTCAAATTGCTGATGTGGTAAATTTCAAACTATTAAGCAAAGCACTTTCAATTAACTTTATGTCCACTGGGGCAATGGCAGAAGATACTTAGGCAGGCCAATGGCATAATTTGATATTATAAACTTTTGATCTGATATATTTTTTTAACCTATAATGTAATTATTGATTTTACATCTATGTATAATTAATACATAGTACTATGGATAGTAATATTCTAATAAGATGAATGCATGCACTATATGGTTAAAGATACAAATTGCCTCTAAAAGTATACAAAGCTAATGAATGTGGAGAGTATTTTTTAAAAACAATCTTTTTAAAGAAATTATGCAATGCAATCTTGATTGAAAATCCATATCTTTTATTTTCCCCTATCTCGGCTAAAAAAGAATGTACGTATAAGAGAACTAATGCCGACACCAATCGGGCAATACATTACTAATACATCATATTTAACACTATTTTTATATACCCTACTAAATGACCCTTAATTTTATAATTAGTAGCAATTTTGAGATTACCATAAAGATTTGAAAATAACCAATCAAAATAAAGCAAAAGATTTTCATTTCAAAAATAGTTTTATGTATTTTTGAGATAGATTTAAATATTTAAGAGGATAAATTGGACTTCATCCACCTTACATTACACTTAAAACAATTTAACTAGCATTCTCTGTATTTTACAATTTATTACTTCGTGTTTCACTTGTTTGTTTGATTTGATTTGATACAAAATCACAGTGGTTTCTACAGGCTACACAGATGGTTGTTCTAAAGGAAATCCAGGTCCTAGTGGGGCAATTTGTTATGGCAATATGATTCAGGCCTTGGCAATAGCACTCAAGAATGGGATAGAGATGTTCATTCTCATTGTGGGATTAGGAATTTAGAGGTTGAAAGTGACTCAAAGCAGCTAACTGAATGGATAAAAAGGAAGCATGAGCCTCCTTGGAGCCTGTTGGGACATCATTGTGCTGAGATTCATAGGTTGATGGACAAGTTTGAGAACCTAATATCCAACACTAATTTAGAGAAGGTAATAAGGTTAACTGGGATACGACTTGCAGAGAAAAGATTTGGATTACAGACAGCAATAACCTTCCAAAATGGGCTAAAGGTAAACTGAGGATGGATATGTTTAACAGGAATTCTTTCAATTATAATTTGATGCATCTTGATAGTGCTCACCTACTGAGGTGTTTTTGACCCTCATGTGACATGTATACTTTGTAAGCTGATCTGAAATCCTACCTATTCCATAGAATGGAGGCTGTTTCAGTCTAAGTGCAGGTACAGGGTTTACTATCTCCCTTGTTTTCTGTATATTATTTATATATTAGTATATATGTTTCCATTCCCTAAGGTTAGGGATGGAGGGAATTTTTTAAAAAAAAATAAAGATTTGATACGAAATTTAAAAATGTAAAGAAAACTTTTAAATGTTGTGGATCTTTTAAACTAAAAATATGTAAAATATATTCAAATATCATTTAATCTTGTGATCTAAATATGTCATGTAAAGTTAAAATTAAAAAAAGTTAGCAAAAATGAAAAAAAGACGCTTTTTAAAACTAAATCAAAAAAGTAAAATAAAACAAACAAATTGAAACAAGTATAAAATTTTGTAGCTTATTGATGTCTCTTTACAAGTTTTCAGGATTGGCAAGTGTCAACCAAAAAAAAGGAGAGAAGAAGAAGACTATATCCTTATAATTGGATGAGTTAATAATTTAAAACACATTTGAGCTATCACTTGTTTCTCATATAAATTTTATACCTTAACTTCACTAATTGTTCTCTTTTCTACCTGAAACATCACCATCTCATGTATTAGAATATACCTTGAAGCTGATAAGGCCAACTATCGGTTGTTCTTTTTTCCTACCTAAACTTGATGATTTAAACCCTGCAAAAACAGAGTTCAAGAAAACTCTTTTACATGAAGAATCATTTGCTAAAAGTTGACAGTTAAAAAATAGTCTACAAAACTATGCAGCAAGCAGTACAAAAGTGAAGCAACCATTAGCTAGATCAAAAATCTAATCTCGAAGGATAATGAAGCTGCTCATAATTTCAGATGTTTAAAGAACAGAGGCTGCCGGCTAAATCTTGAACTTGAACATAATGAAGAAGAGCGGGGAAAGAGCGTTTATCAATACAATTTGCAGCAAGATGGAAGTTCAGAAACCAAAATCACAGGCAGAACATCATGGCGAAACGCTACGTGAATCTTGCTGAGGGAATTTCGCTGATGGCTTGAAATGGGAAGACATGAAGGTGGTGTTGGAGGATCCTGACTTCTTCCTTCTTCTTCCTTCTTAGTTGAAAGAACTGCTGCATAGCATCTGCACATTCCGATGCCAGCACCTCGTCGGATTGTTAGTTTTTGGGTGGAAAGGATGAACTGGAGCAGGAGGCTTTCATCTTGTTGGTTCCAAACTCTTTTCTCCATCCCCATCAGGGAAAAGCCTGAAACATTATGAATAACAAAGCCCTTTATCTCAAAACCAAAAGAACCAAGTTTCTTGTGGAGCAAGCTACAGTGTCTATGGGCAGAAATTTTCAATTAATATGACGAGCAATGTCATTTTATATATTTATATCCATCATTTTCATTTTCATTATCTATATATACATATTTAGTAACAAGAAGCGGTGTCACGTGACACCGCTAGGTGCAAGTTGTATCCATCCTGGCGAGCTGCATGTATGATTAATCGCATACATATCAAGAAAAAGTAGCAAGATAGGCAATCCAATTTGGGATCACATAGAAATATTCATGTTTACCTTTTTTGATGCTAGGGAAATAGCAAGAAGAACAAGAAATAAGTAATAATGAATGGCGAAAACATGCAGGAGAGGAACCACAATAGGTACTCATGTTAAGGGTCAGAGAACTTTTGTAGCTAGAGGAAGATAATTTTAGTAACTACAAGAGTAATATTTTGGCTGACAATTTGGAACAAACAAACAATAAAAGGTATCAGGCGGCATGGACAGGTATGCAAAAAAGACAATCTTGAAGCACAAATTGCAAGCAGCATGAATCAAAGAGAGAGGTGGGTTCGTTCTCTAGCAAGTTATGGAACTTGACAATAAGGTAAAAAGAAAACAACTAGTTAAGAAGGGGGTCTATTTTGGACAATGAAAGAATAACTAGATTTTAAGATTTTTGCTTCAACAAGCACACCCAGGTTGTTGAGACCAAATTATCTCAATTACATTCTCATCTACAGCATAACGTTCACAATCTGAATTTATCCTTTGCATTGAACAGAAACCTACATAATTCATGAATCAAAAGACTCAGCAACAATGATTTAAGATGAACAGATACGAAAGCGTCACTAGAATAAATGTGGATCAAGTCTTTAAATTCAAAACCAACAGAGCCCTTAGAAAGGACATAATAACTAGCAGACCTGTGTGCTTCATAAAAAGCCCGTTTGGATTAGTTGAGGGCAAATAGCTTTATAAGCTTTAAGTGAAATCACTTTATAATAAGCAGTTACTATTTGATAGAAGTGCTGAAACTATTAAGAAGTAGTTGATGTATTTGGTAATAGAAAAAATGTTGATAAGTTGCTCATTTGTTAGAATGACTAAAATACCATTAGAAGTTTTGCAAGAAATTATAAATTATATATCCGTGTAAAGAAAAGGACGAAAAACAGTTACTACAGTAGGTTTTTTATTTGAGAAAGATAGTCTGAGAATTAGAAAAAATATTAAGGATAAAATAGTAAAATATTTGATCAAACCAAAAGTGCTTATAAGCTAAAAGTCATAAGTTGGGGATGACCAGCTTGGTGGTTTTTGGCCGATTTTGGCTTCTAAGCACTTTGATGTTATCAAACACGTAAATAAGCTAAAACGTGCTTATAAGCCAATTTGACTACCTTATCCAAACACCATCTAAACTATCTATGTTGATGTGAGGCTGGTCAGAGACATCAAGAATATCTCTATTATACATTTCAGCTAGACAGTCTACCTGGTAATTGCTATTCCAAACTACGTTATTCACGCTTGTGGATTCTCTAAGCTTATTTTTACATCAATAGAAATAACTTGACATTCAGACTGGAAGAATAAACATAAGATTACTTGCACCATTCTGCATTTTTGACTAGCGAAGTAAACTAATTTCGTGGAAACTAGAGAGATGCTTAGCAGCATGTCTTTGAGAGAAATAAGAGGGGAATTTGAGGAGTGCTTAACCACACGTCTTCGGGAGAGAAAGAGATTGAGAATAATACATCAGGGAGAAACATGGACTAACTTAAAGTCTTTTAGCGCAAAATATCCTAAGTTGGTGTTACAACTATTCATTTGAACGCTAAAGAACAAAGAAAGTAGGCTTCCAGATCCATACTTATCCACTCCCTTTTCCTTCATGAACATGACTGACGCTTTAAGGGGCTTTGATGACTTGATACATATTTACCCTAGTATACAATTTGGTATTACTTATATAGCATTTGGTTCTCATATAAAGTCAACATGAAACTCTGCATTGCTGGTATAATTTACAGTATAGCTAATTCAACATCCGGTTTCAGGTATTAATCTCCGCATCACTTAACCAAAATTCAATACTGGTTAGTGGAGTTTAATATCTTCAAATGTCGAATTACTAATATTGGTATAACTTGTTTTTTCAGAAGTACTAATACTACTGATATGAGAATTTATGCATTATTTTACATGCATTAGAATGTGAAATAAGACTAGTAATACGTGGAAAGAGTAAAGACAAAAGTGTCTTTAAAGTAGGCAATCTCCGCATAATAACCCCTGAATTATTATTCTCACCAAATACCAATCCACTCATGATAATTCACTGCATAACAATCCAATCATTATTATTCAGCGCATAAAAAATCCTTGTATTACAGCCCCAACATAACTAAACCGTTAACCAAACGAGCCCTAAAAGGTTCGAAAGTAGAGACTTCTTGAGAACCGAAAACTTCCTTGGATGATGACAGTGGTATCGTGGCCAACTTGTGTCTTGTGCATGCCTCAACTATTCCACTAGGTACCTGATACCTTCCACTAATATAGATACCCAGCAACTCTACCCACCAACGCTTAGGTAGATGAAAAGAAATTACCTCGACTGAGATTTGAACCCAAAATTTCATGGTTCTCCTCCCACTTCATGGACCATTAAGTTATACCCTTGGTGACTTCGACTCCACATTTTGAATTTTATTTTTTAGCTAGAGAAAATAAGAATGAATCGTAACTGGTGTAGCGTTTCCCAAAAGCTGTAAAAATAGCTAAACTACTGTAGATGCTGAATTCATGAAAATAGAAAACTATTATAGCATGTTCCAACATAGAAAACTGTAAATATTCATCATATCTATAGCAAACTAGGGTACTGCCAGAAAAAGAAAGGGAAAAAATTGCTGTTTAATGAGCCCTTGACTAATATCTAATGTGTCCTAAGATAATATGAATATCTTAAAGACTTGTAATTTTTGAAAGTTCAGAAAGTTAACACGTGAAACAAGAAGAGATTTCCAGCAGGATAAATCGTGAGTATGCATCTGTTTTCTGAAAGATCCCGCCTTTCTAACTTTGGTGGGTCTAATAAGATTTGTTTACTGCTGTGGGTGTCTGAGGAAAGGTTCCTATAGTGTATTGCCAGTTCCAAACAGGAATCACTAAAGATCTTTATATTACAACCTAAGAACTGCATGTTTCATTTCTTACTTCTCGAATACCTACCAGTCGATAATAAATCACTTACTGACGACTGTTTAAGCTATCAAATGAACAAATACGAATGATCTTGCTTACCTAATCCAGCTTCCATCAGCCCCTAGGAGCTTATTCGGAGCTCCCCATACAACAGTATCAATTCTAGCTTGAAGTATTGCTCCAGCACACATAGGACACGGCTCAAGTGTTACATAAAGTGTGGTATCCTGCAGGAAAAAAATTCAAAAAGTTACACCGGTAAAGAATGGATCCACAACCTTGATGGAATAGCATTAGATTTATGGAACAACAAAAAGTTTGATGGTCAAGGAAAGAATATCCAACTGCTGCACGTTTTCTCCTTTTCTGATTTACTTCACTTACCAGAGGCATGTTGTACTTGGGTGTCACTAAAACATGTATAGTATCAAAACACAAAAGAAGCCAAAGCACACAAAGAGAAAAAGACAAAAGAGTATTATAATAACCTTAAGTTGAAATCTACTTATCATATTCAACTCATAATTTCCCCATGTACATCACATTAAAAAGTATTATTGATTATTGATTATCTACACATAATTTTTCCAAATTGTCAATGCTAGTTTCTTCAAGAAAAGAACAGAGTAAAGAAGCGTTTGATCTATCATACAGGAGAAAGAAGGCGGTGTTAAGGGTAGTAGAGGCTGCTGCCAAATTAGAAATTGGCTACTAAAGAATAGCTAAAAAGCATTAATCTACTTTTTAGTTTCGTGTAAAGAAGTACAGAAAATTTGGATAGTGCTTCCCCAATTTCCTCATCTATAATATGTGACAAATGATATTCCATATAATAGAATTATCTCAAGGATGTATAAAATTCACACTGTGCTAGTGCTGATGGAAGTCACAAGTACAGTGCCATAAAAATTAGGAGGCATCTTCAATTAATCTCAAAAGAGTATAAAAGTGTAAAGAACTACCGAAAGTCTCCATGTACGAAGTGTGTTTGAAGCCTCACGTATGCACAGCATTTCTGCATGGGCAGTAGAGTCGCGCAGTTCTTCTACACTGAAACATGCATCTTTATGTGAAAACCAAAGTCTAAGGAGGAGAAAAAAAAAAAGGAAAAAGCATAAGCTACCATGACTTACAGGTTGCATCCACGAGCAACTATTCTTCCATCATGGACCAGCACAGCCCCAACTGGTACTTCCCAATTGTCAGCAGCCTTTTTGGCTTCCATTAGTGCTTCCCTCATAAACATTTCATCAATTTTCCGCTGCTCGCTGCTTGAATGCTTCTTCCACTCATCAAACCTGTCTTTTACAAATTGATCGGACCTCTGGAACTTTCCGCGTCTCATTTCAGCATCTTTAACCTTAGACCCTGATACCACACCGGAGACGGTGGAAACTGCTTGCCTTTTCTACTGCTGGATGGAACAGCTATTCAACTTGCCATTTCTTCTATAACGGGTGATGTTCTCACTGGAATTGAAGAAATCGGAAGATCCCCTTCTGGGATAATTGCACCAGAGATACCTTGCAAGTTTTCCGCAGTAGTGTCTTCAGCAGAAGGAAATGGAATAGTTTTGGATGGTGAACTGCTCTGTAAAACAATTGGCGAAGATAACGCTTTCCACCAATGTGTGCTTCATGTTCCCTTGAGCTTGATGAGCTGATGCTTCTCCAGGACTATGATTAACCATTTTCTGCCGATGCCAGTCTAAAGATGCAGATTCTTGGTTCAACCTTCTGGTGTTTTTTGCATTCTCACTATTGTTATCCTCTGCTTCATGACCAGAAAACCATGTTTCGCTACTTGTGGATCGATTAGGTGAGCTCCTTCGATCAGATTTAGAGGTCAAAGTATGGCGATCAGAATGAGCCATCCATCGCAATGAACAATATCTCCACAATATTCCACAAGGGACCTACTACTTCTCTTGACAATAGCTGTTTTGTCTTTGTCTGCATCCTGTGACACTTGTGTCTCAGGAGGTTCCTGGACAGAGGGCTCACATCCTACATTTCATCTGAGCTGTCCCTTAGCCCCTGAAACCAAAGAGGATTGCCTTGATTCATGCTCAATTGATTGAGAATCACCATAACCATGTTGGCCAACAACTATTTGACTATGATGTTCTCCTCCTTAATTAACTTTGTCTCAGAGGTCTTTTTCTCATTCAGAATTCAGAGTTTGAAATTCACAGTCTCACCTTCTACAAACTCACCAACATACTCAGTCGAGGATTTCTGCAATCGAGCAGCTGAACCAAGTGCATCTTCATGGGATGTGAAATCAGAAGACAGACCAAGAACCTCATCCCTTCTGGCTTCACCATGTGTTTTGTGCTGAGGTTGTGGAGGCCTATCTGGAGTAAGTTCGTGTTGTAGTGAAAAACCTCTTTGTATGCCTGAATCAGAAACTTCTTGAGTTGAAAACCCAGTCTTTGATTCCATAATTGATGAGCGTCCTGATAATACTTGGGAAGATGCTTTCACCTCTCTTTTGTTTGTTTCTGTTACTTCAACACTGGTTGTCACTAGAATGAGTAGTTGATGTGTACTCGCTAATTATGAAATGTTTTTTTCTCATGTGATTCCATTACTGATTTTGTGCTTCTTGCGTCTCTTATTCTGGCTTGGGAGGAGTGCTCTTTGACTTCTACTGATGACTTGTTGAGAAGGTTTGTATAACTTTCCCAAATTTTATCCTTGTCCCCTGATTTCCTATGTGAAACATGAGTTCTTTTTTCGTCCGCTTTAGTTAATTGTTCAGCTTTTTCTCTCAACTCAACTAACTCACTGGTCTGGCTGGATTGGTGGTGTTCGTTTGATACCTTTCTCTTCCTGGTTCAGTATCCGAGACTCCCTGAATGGATGACTTCATTCTAATGTCATTTTTCTGGATACTAGACTCTTGATTGAGCCTATGAGATCTTCTCCTATATTCATCTTCCCTTATGATGCTCCCAATTTTCTTACTATATTCTTCTCTAGCTTGCTGAATTTGACTCAGAGCTTCATTGGAGGTTTCTTCTGTTTCATGATAAGATTTTCTCGTGTTATAATCAGCTTTAGATCTAAATATGACTCTCAGATGTATCAACGAATTGTTTATACTTTACATTTGTATTAGATTGTCCTGCTTGCACATGTTGTCCAGCTGTTTGCCCTCAAACTCGTAACCGGCTGATTCTGTTTTGAGTCATCATATCTGTGGAGGAACCAGAAAAACCTGTTCAGAACTACTTCCATGAATCTGAGATATCCTCGAATGCTTCTCCATTGATTCCTTTCTTGATGCAATCTCCTCAACTGATATGTCAGTAAGCCTCTTCTCTGACTTCTTTCTCCAGTCACCAGTCACACACTATGCAATCTCACTGCAGAATCGTCCTTCTGTGAGACAACACCTTGTTTAGCAGTGTAATTCCGATCTCTTTCTTCCACTGCAACACCTTCACTCCTCAAATCTCCTCCATGCTTCCTTGACGATTCTTCAAAGTACCATCCTCAATCTGCAGTTCACTGTCACTATCAAGGTCACTTGTTGAAGAAGCAGAATAGTATGAAGAACAGGCAGAGCCATCTTTCCTCAGTCTCTGTCTGTGGTCCTCCTTCTGACAAACTTCCCTCCCTTCTTCTCTAATCTTCGCTGTGACTCGCCCCTCAACAAGGAAGCTCTTTCTTCCTCCGTATGCCTTGTTCCTCGAGATTCTCTCCTTAATGCTTCCCTCTCTTCTTCTCTTGCCCGATCTCTCTGACTCTCCCTCAACAAGGAAGCTCTTTCATCCTCCTTATGGTTTGTCCTTCGACTTTCTCTCCTTAACAATGATGGCCTCTCTTCTTCCCTCCTATTCTCTTCCCTTCTCTTCTCCTCCTTTCTCGATGGAATCACTTCATATTCATACTTATACTTCAATTTACTCCCCAAGAAACCCGATTCATCCCTTTTCTTCTTAACAACGTAATCCGATTCATCCCCTTTCTTCTTACCAGCATAATTAGTCATGCCCCTGTTATTTCTTTTCGACGCATCTATTCTCTTAGATGACCTTACATTTCTCTCTCACATCAAACAACTCCTCATCCACATCTCAGTCAACAGTTGAGTATAACCTCAGCCTCATCAAACTCCGGAACACAAACTTCCTTCACTCCTTTCCTCAAACACCAAGCACCTATATTCCCTTTCCCCCATTTCCTCTTCTACTCACACCATTTCCCTTAAAAGAACAAACCCTTTCATAATTACACTCCCTATCAACATCATAAGCTGGAAATCTTGAATAATATCTATCTAGACCACCCAAGATCAGTTTTTTACATTGAATTAAAGTGGATTGTCTCAGCCCATGCAAGGAACTAGGGCAAATGGGCACTCTGTACATAGTAGCATTTGAACAACAAGAACAACATGATGGAGATACTGAGGATGATAATGAGGAAGAATAAGCTAATGGGTATCTACCAAATCTATCAGTGGAGCAATAAGAGTGATCATAACATGAAAATGAAGCTGACCCTTTACACTTTAGCGTAAGAGTTGAACTTACACAAGTGTTGTACATAGCTAGAGAGGAACAAAAGATTGTTCAAAAGAATTTACCTTTGATGGAAAATCTGTTCTTCAAGATTCTGTTGGGTTGGAGAATTGGGAGAAAATACAAGTGGAATAATGGTGGACTGTTGGAGAAGAGAGATTGAGGAATTTTTGTTCGTTACCTGAAAAAATGGACTAAAGTGAGTTCCGAAAATTGGAAAATCAGCACACGGGTATGGAACGAGTTCGTAAGTGAGTTGACTCGTAATAATTCGAGTTACTATGTTCCAAGAAAATGTTTTTGATGAAAAATATTTTTCAGCAAAATAAGTTAGTTTATTATTTATTTTTTTATATTTGATATTTAAGTAAAATATTATTTTAAATTAATTTATATTAATCTGGGGTGGGGGTAGTAGGGGGTGGCTTTGTGACTACGGGGTGAGGTTAAAGATGAGGTGCGTTGAATCGCTTAAAAGACAAAATCAATACTTTAAACGTTAAATTTGTTTTCCGTGCTTATACTAGAGAGTCATTTTCCTCATTTTTAGTGCACGTATTTTTTAAAATTTTAACCAATTGAATATAAAAATTTAAAATATTTTCTTTCATATGAAACACACCTTTGTGATGTGTGGACTCAACATATTTAGTATTTAATTAATAAAAGTACGTATTTTTAGTCCTTTCACATAGAGAATATTCATATTTTAGTATTTACATAAGTGTATCGCTCTGCTCAAGACATTTGATAAATTGAAACAATACAAAGAAGATTAGCATGATCCCCGTAGAAGGATAATATGCACAATTCGAGAAATTTTTCAAATTTTAAAAGATAAATTAAAAAAATAAATTGTGTGACAAATAATAGTTCAAATATAACATAACATATGAGTAATTAAATAATGAAACAGCTAATAATTATGTAAATTTATGAATATTCCAAGTAAATAATATCTTTCGATCATAATCTTTAAAAGTAGTCATGACTATTGAGTTTCAAATTTCACAGGTAAAACTTCATGACGTTATTCGAATTTTACTTTAAAAAAATTAAAAGTCAATGTAAAATTGAAATTGAACAATTATATTAGGTGGGGATAAAATTTAAATATATGATATAATATTACTTTATCCACCACTACTTATGTAATATACACAATTAAATTAGTCATAAAAAAAAAGTCAAAAGGGACACTATAATTAGGAAAAATTCACAAAATAGGCATTTTTAAAAACTTTAATTTATATTATTTTAACAAATAATAATTAATAGATTATTTTTTAAAAAATTAGAAAAACAAAAAAAAAAACATGTAATTTAATTAAAATTATAAATTTAAAATTTTAAAATAATTATTAATTTCGAAGATAAGGATCTAAAAAGTGCACAACGCTATTTCTACCTGTGAACTTGTAGTTGGGCTCATAACATTCAAATATTAGCCCAATGAAATAGGCTAACCTCAAGCCTATCAAAATGTTAGCCCAAAATTCTGGATATTGTTAGAAGCCCAAGATTAACCAACCTTAACAGGGAAAAACTTTCAATCTCTCCATGTTCTATATGCATATATGTTGGTTTCCACTGTTGGTCGTTATTCGTATGGGGTTCCGACTAATTTAAATTTATATTATGTAAGGTCCATTTAAGGGAGGAAACACTTTCTAACAAAAAATTTCATATCTTGTGTTGTGAACTCGAGACCGCTAGTTAAGAGTAGAGAGATCCTATCCACGACTATAATCTTGTTGGTTGCTTGCTTTATGTATTTGTTAATATTTTTCACATGGCTCGGTACGTTGCATTTGGTTCCACATTAAACTTTTAAATAGACAAAAGAATTGTCTAAATAATAGTTCTAACATCCTATGTTAGAATCGAAAACATCCATTTTAAATCTACTCATACTCCAATCCAAAAAACAAAAGGGAACTAAAGTAAATAAAACAAGAATGGTATTTTATTTTATTTTATTTTAAAAATACGACCAGTCAACAACGCCACATATGAAGGAAATTCTTAAGATACAAATTATTATATAATATATATACATATACATACATTCTCGATGGTGAAGTAAGACCAAGCTCATGAGCTTATTATCCTAGGTCGGAACAAGTTGATAGACCGTGTTTTTACGTCTCCATGTTTTCCCGTGGCGCAACACGGGGTAGAAAAGAAAAGAGAAGGAATGGGGTTTTCGCTTTGGTATAGCAGCTCCTAGCGAAGTTCGCACGGCCAAGCTATTAGCTCATCAATAGAGTGTGTCCCCGATAATTCGGTCATGCCCAGGCTATAAGAGCTCTCAACCGCATGGATAGTTCAATGTGTTCACGTCTAACCTGAGATGTGGATCATCTATTACACATTAACATGCAGAGATAATTCTGTTCGAACCGGATATATCCCATTGAAATTATATTCATCAACTAGTAACTATTGGTTTTATTATTAGTATTATCAACTAAACTTCCAAATATATGCAAACAAGAATAAAAGAAGCTTTATATATTTAAAGCGTTCATCCAGTAATGCAGTTAATCGGACCATTTAGATTCGAATATAGAATAATTAAATTAAAGAATACTAGAATTTTTGCTAAATTATACTTATTAATTAATAGTTAATTAATGGGTCAGTTGACTTTTCTCTATTCAGAGATTTAATCATTTAATTAACTTTAATTCTAGAATTTCATTTTAAAATTCTAAACATCACAATGTGAACTCAATCAAACACTTTCTAATGAAGGCTACAGCCTGAAATTTCATATTAATTAAATTGAGTTGAAAAGCAGCATCTCAATGTACAATTTCATATATAACATGTAATTTTTTAATTTCTATGCACAACTCACCTAATAGTAATATATACGGATTCATCATAATTCAATAATTTTGATGTAAATTCTGCATCGATATTAAAAATTCACCACTCTAATTGGTATATATTAATAACTCCATTCAAACTCAATATATAAATTGCCCCATGCTAGATCTAAAATCGTAAAACTTAATATTCTGAATCATTCTCTAAATTATATATCTCAAATTTCTTTCTTTTAAAAAGTATTTTTATTGTAAAGTTTATATAATAATGAATGAAATTTCACAGTAATTTTGCAGGAGAAGAATTAGACCAAGTCACACATGGAATGATGAATGGACTAAACTTAGAACTTGGGCAAAGGATCATTCAAATTAAAGTACATTTTTATTTTCCACAAAATTTGTAACAACTTGAAAGTTACAGGAATAAAATAAATAATATTTTGATCATAAGTCAACTCAAAAATAAAAATAACAACCTAATACTGAGCTAATTTACAAAATTTCAAATCGTAATAACGCCGAATTCACGATTTTAAGCTTTTGCGAATAATATATAAGCTTAGCTGAACCTATAACTTATGATAGACATGTTGATTGATGTAAATGTCCCTTTTTAGGCTTTTGTTCCTATTTTTAAAAGTTGCATATATATAACACTTGAAATCGATAAAATACTAGACTGTCATTGATAAGATTTGAAGATCGTATTCTAACTTTTTCTCGTGGCTAAAATCTTACTTCGACATGAGTATAACAATATTTTGAGAAAATTCGAGTAATATAACCGATTAATATGTGATAAAATAAGATTTAAAGTACAGCATCTCGTACAAATTTAACAAATGATCATAAATTCCATTTTTAGCATAATAAATCTTTTATTTTATTTTTAAAAAAATCATAAATATAAAAAAAACTCATTAAATATTTAAAAATTTTTAAAAATAGAAGTTTGACTAAGCAAAACGTGTTTATCGTGCTGACGATAGTGGGATAAATTAATATTAACATATGCTAAAAAGAAAAGCCATCCCTTGGGCGTAACGCATCAACAACTCACTCACTCACATGGACCACAACACTATAAGTCCATAACCAATTGCCACCTGTTGAAATTGGCTACGAGCATAAATATTTTTTTATTTTTAATCAGAAGTTTTGAATTTAAATTTTGAATATGTAATCGCTTATAAGAAGATTTTTTACTTTTAAAGCGAGACTTTCGACGCGAATCAATTGATGCGAGACCCCAAAGAAGATACCGAATAAGAAACCAAAAAAGAAAATTGTCACGATAAAGCACTTCGGATTTTTTTTATACGTACTCTGAGTTTATTGAGTCGATGATTTTGATCTTGTTATATTATAAAGTGGGAATATATTTTTGAATTATAATTAAATGATAAATATTATATATATGTTTTGTATCTATTGATTTAGTGTCGCGAAAACTTAATTTATCCACATTTATTTTTATATTAGACTGTTTGTTTTTATACAATTACATATTTTAAATAATATTTATTGATTCAATATAAATATTGAATGCGAGCAATATTTCTTAAAGAATCTTCCAGGTGTGAACTCTTAGATTTATTTCAATAATGAGTTTAATTTGCCTCTACTACTTGACTTCATTACAATTCAACAAAAAGAACAACGAAAAAGGATTAAATTTGGAAAAACTAAATAAATAGAGATGTGTCAAGAAAATAGAACTAAAAATATATTACTATTATTTATCAATTCTAATTGATAGTCTGAAATACACTCTTAATAAAAAAATTCAAATTTTAATCTTTAAAAATATATTATTATTGTTTTTTTAATTTCATAATTAAATTTCTTCAAAAAATAAATTTTATAACACATAAATATAAATTTAATCGAATTTGAATGAAAAACTTAGGTATAGTAAAAGGGTTTAGCCAAAGGGAGACAAGTTGCTTGAATCATGATAAATTCAAATGTGTACTTTGGTTATTTTGGACCATTGCAATAAAATAATAAAATATTTTGTACTTTGTATTTTTTTAATTAATAACAAACTTAAGAAATTAAAAATCACAAAACTAAATTTCTCTTTTCAAATAATTTGTTTAAAATTAAATATCTTAATATTTTAATTATATATACAATAGCCAGCCACTGTTACCTGGCCAAAAGATTCTCTCGATATTTCCATGATGCAAACAACCATATTAGTCGTAAAATTTTATATAATATAGTGTCACCAACTTTTATGTTCAATATATTATTCAGAGGCGAATTTATAATATAAATTATGACACAATTTAAGTAAAATTTAATTATTTTAATTTAAATTTTATATTATTTGTTTTAAAAATCAACTTACACATATAAATAATTTATAATCTTAAAATTTATAGAATTTAAATTATGCAACTGTCTTTCAATATTCGTGGTGATATATGAGCATAGCTTATCAAAATCTTAGCCTAACATTGGAATTTGCACAACCATGACAACAAATGCCAAGTTGGATTAGGTTAGTTTTGCTCGTTACGTATGATATATATAAAATAAAATTAATAATAAAAAATTATATTTGAAGTATCATATTTTTTTAGTTTAATATATGAAATTATCGCAATTAATTATTCAAAATTATAAAAAAAAAAAAACCCCAAAATTTTTTATTTAAACCTGAAATATCATCATCTTTCAAGTAGGAAAAGGGAACAATCAAGAAGTTGAAATTTGTTTCGATAAATATATGATGATAGTTCAGATAGAAAATTCGCACTTCAGTTATGAAACACGAAAAATTAAAATACTTTAGATGTGTTTTTTATCTTTTAGACCATAAAATATTCATTATCCATTTTATAATTTATATATGATGGTATTTTACTTGATAAAAAATTTAAGAAAAAACATTAAAAAGAAAAGGTTTTAATTAATTAACCTTTTCTCGAGGTCAAGGAGTACCAACTAGTGGCCACTGGCCGATGTTCGGTATTGTGTGCAAAGTGGTTACGCGTTGAAATAAAAGAAATTATTTTTAGTCACCAACAAATAATATCTTTCTTTTTTTGGTTCATAAAATATAGCAATTTAAATTATTTATATAATATAAGTTTCAATCTAAAAGTGCCGTCGAGTCCAGTCACTTCGAGTTACATTTTCACAATTGATAAACCACCGAGAAAATCTGCGATCATTATTTTTTGAGTGCGCATCGGGTAAATTCATATTTTATAATTACTTGAAAATTATATAAAATATAGACGAACTAGATAAGCCTGCAATAAGCTCGATCGAGAATACATTGATGTGGAAAATCAATCGTAACCTCTATGGATATCACCCGCCGCACCAACTCGCCACCTTTACGTAGGGATTTCTTCACTAATATTACAAAGTGTTATTCCATTAATAATATTTTTGTTCCTCGCCTAATAATAAATTTGATTTTTAATCTCTATGATATCTACTTCTATTTCAAAAATACTGTGTTTTTAGCTTGAGCATACCATTAAGAAACTACTCACTTCTATAAAGCAAATGCATTTACTAACTTACCTTAATTAATATCTTGAAAAAGAAGTAGCTCTTTAGCAGCTTTATAAATCTCTCTTCATTTATATATGGATAAAATTGGAAGAACATCATTAATGCCTTCTTTGATAGTATGAAACACCACTTATTTTGAAACAAAATAAAAGGTTAAAACACCACTCTATTTTGAAATGGGAGAGAGTAACTTATAAGTACAAACCTTCATTAATTGAATCAATGCGCTTTTGATTTCTTTGTTTTCTTGTGAATATTCACAAATTTATCGTAATGATTATTATTTGTTCTATCATTTAATTTTTTTATGTGTTATAGATACTACCGTTGAACTCTTATGGTTTTGATGATTGACAAACTGCAAAACAGGGCCAGTTCGAGCTTCTGGAGAAATGGATGCTAGTGGCAAGGGAGAGCTTTGAGAAGTCTATTACTGGCATTAGTTTGACATCATAAAAAGGGGGAAAATGTTGTACTTATGGTTTTGATGATTGACAACTGGATAAGAGGGACCGTGTTCACACTTTACATCTCATACAAAAAGAAACCGGGCTCATGCATGTGTTCTGAGTCAACGCATGTCCTGAGAAGTGTATCTTGTTTTATAGCGTGAAACTACAACAGGGTTGCACTAGGTTTTGCAAAGAATGCATATATACTAATCAATGGGGAGGGGCTTCTAGGTTTTTGGCTTCTTTTATATGGATAAAGATGACCAAAATCAAACCCTAGTTTTTGTGCATATTTGAAATTGAAATATCCTTTGCAAAAGCCACGTGTTCACCAAGAATAAAGTCAAGCCAACAATAACAAGGACCCGCTCTCACTCACCTGCTATCTTCTAGTCTAGGTTGTTGCTGAGTCTTTATATTCTATTCTCAAGTGTAAACCTACTTTTCTCCTTATGAAGCTGGTATAGGTATTTCTTTTGTTGCTCTTTTTGTGTCTTCAAAAAGAGTCACCAACTAGAGGTAGTTGTCGGTAGGGCTAGAATCAGTCAGATTTGTATCAACTAGACTTAGTTGGTAGTTGGGCCAGAGTTAGCCATTGTGCACCGCTAGAGGTAGTTGGTTGGAGGGTCACAGTAGAATTATTGCCTTGTAGTCTTGCAACAGAGGTATTGCAAGAGAGGTAGATTGAGAGTTTAATCATGGATTACAAGTGCATGTAATCTTTGCTGCTCGAGCTTAGTAAAGTTATTGAGAAATACCACGAGGTAGACCATCGGTTTTACTCCCCCGAGCAAGGAAGTTTCTACGTTAATATTCTGTGTCATTTATATTTATTGCCCTAACTATTCGTTGAATTGGTTATTTGTTGTCATTCGCTTGAAGGATCCGTTGACTAGTGATGGACTCATGCACGCCATCACCACCAACTCACTACCCTAACATAAGGGTTTCTTTACTATATATTAAAAAGTGTCATTCTCGTTAATAACATTTTTGTTATCTCGTGATAATAAATTTTGATTTTAAATCTCTATCACATCTGATTATAAGTACATTGAACCTTCATTAATTGAATCATGCACTTTAATTTTTTTTTTATTTGTGAATATTCACAAATTTATTATATATGAATGTAACAAAAATAGAAAAGAAAAAATCCACAGCATATATAAGTGTCATTTTCATGTAAGTTAAAAAGATTGTGCCCATAACTCTGTTAGCACTGTTGGTGTTATTATATATAGTTTACAATAAAATAAATGAAGTTTCATTATCATACATTTAATTCACAGTTTTAATTAATACATATTCATCTTTTGTGCAATGAATATTTCAACTGCACATTCAAGTGTTTGGTACAATTTGACATCACATTAAATGACTACTTACATTGGAATTTTTTTTAAAAAATAACTTTAGTCATTTGTCAGGTTTTTTCTTCTTCTTTGGATTATCAAAGGAGTAAATAAAATTAATTAATAGAGAACTCCAATTAGAGTGCAATCAAATGTTGTTACAGTAAAAACGTTTGTTTGAAATTATAAGGTTGTTATATTGAGGTGTTATCGTATATATTTATATAAATATTTGAGTTTAGATTTTATTTGGTGGTTGTAATAATAAAAGTATGTAAAAAATTTGTTTAGTGATTTTATATATCAAGAAGAAGAAATATATTTATTAATCAATTTAATTAAAAAAAATAGAAATATATTAATGTAAAAAAATATTCATCAGTAGCTTTTCCTTGTGAAATTATGACCATAACCGATGAACACCATTTAAATATATATTTTTTATATTTTTTATATATGTTTTTTTTATATTATTTAAAAATTAGTATTTTTGTGTTTTTTAATTAAAAGGATATATATAATTCTTAGTATTTTATTTTTATATAAAATATTATTACACATTATTTGAATATGACTTTTATATAGCCGGATAAATTTACAAAAATTGTAAAATATTTTTACACTAATAAATATCACTATTAATTATTGTCATAAATAAAATATTATTATATAAAAATAAAATATAATATTAAAAATTAATTTTATAAAAATTAAAATTATTATAATAAATATTATTACTATTGTTTTAACGAAATTTAATTATATATACAATTTGGATAGCTCGGGTAAAGTCTCACCAATAAAGTGTCAAATTGTTGAATTCCATTGTAAAGATGGTTTGTAGAATATTTACAGATTTTTATCATCAATATATAGCTAGAAGTTTCGAATAGTCGGGACAAATTTATTAATATATTATATATATTAATAAATATTATGTTTTTGTGGTTGAAAAACAGTCATTTATTTAAAACACGACTTTTGGCTAATTAATTGTTGGCACTAACATATTTTAATTAGTTAATGATAAAAAAGTTACAAAATAAAGCTACAAGATTATTACACCACACATGGTTTTGGTACCTACTCTAGTACTAGCCTTTTTTCTTCTAAAAGATATATCATATTAGTATAAAAGTTAATCATACGAAAAATTTTAGCTATGCAACGGTTAAAAACTGACTACAAAAGTATTTGAATTAAGAAAACGCCCTTTCTAAGTGAAACATTACAAAACTAGATATACTTGAAAAACTGATAATCAACATCGATTTGGTAAATAAAAGATCAACTTGCTTGCCAAGGGATCCTCGTGAATAATTTGCTAGATAAAAATTGATGGTTGATCTAAAAAGTATACTAAGGTGGTAATATAGTGTAAATTTGGCATTCAATCAATTAAATCGTGCAATTAAGTGTAATTCCACAATAACAATATTAATATGAGATTAAATTTCATATATTGACAAATTTTTACACCATTTGATGTTTAATATATAATAATAAATAATTTTTCATAACTAACCTAATATTGTAGTTACAAATATAGAGCAACAACATATTGTAGTCAATTACATTGCACATATAATAGAAAAATTATTTTGTAATATTGTAGCGTATTTCTATATAAAATATGTAATTATATAATTTGAAGTGTTTTAATTTATTTCTTTAATTTTATAAGAATGATTAAAGATTATAATGGAATAGATAGAATCTCTTCATTTTTTATCGAAGTCCTTGACTCAAACATATGATACCAAAAAAATTCATAGAAAAAGTGCTTCTTTATTAATGAATTTTACACGATGCAACTTTAAGTTAATTAAACCCTAATACAAATATCATATCGATCAAAACAAAAAATTAAAAGTGAGAAAGTTTTCCCTTGAGTGCAACATTTCTTTATATCTTTGTCGATCTTAATAATAGAGTACTTTTAATTTTGTGGCCTTTGTGGGTGATGTGTACAACTATCCATTTTCAAAAGCTTAATATAACAAACGACAATTAAAAAGAAAATACATAAATTTTATTCTTATAACGATTATTTTGATAAATTTCGATTCTTGAATAATTAACGTAGATGGTAAAAAATATACTAAGTATGCAAAGTAAATAAAGTAATAAATAGTGATAGAGGTTGACATATGAAAGAAAATAGCACATATCACTAGTAATATTATGACACATAAACCAATTATATTTATTGACACTTTTCTTCATTCAAAAGAAAAAGGCATCAATCTAAAGAAAGGTTTGGACAATTTCAAAAGGAATGAAAGCTTACAAGATAAATATACACGAGCTTTAAAAAGATATTCATAATAATGTACAATAAAAAGAGAGATTGAAATTTATAGAACCTGAAAATATGGAACTATTTTCTCTCCAATTGTCTATTACTTGATTAGTAAAAAATTTCTTCAAAACTTTAATATAATCTATAACAATACTTAAATTAAAAAAATAATTAATGTCTTCTTATAAGATAATTCAATTTATTCAAAAAGGATTTCTCGAATCGTGATTTAATATTAGATTGATAATTGATAAATTAAAATTCATTAAAATAATAATATAACTAGTTTTTTTAAATTTAATTAAAAAATTAAAAATACAAAAATTTTTTTTTTAGATAATTAAAGCTTTATTTTAACACAAAATTAAATACTCAAAAAATAAAAAGCGAAAAGAAAGAAGAAATAACTAAAAGTAATATCCTAAATGAAATTTTCAACATGAATCCAACAACTGTATAATTCAATAAAACCTCAATCTATCTATCTATCTATCTATCTATCTATATATATATATATATATATATATATATATATATATATATATATCATGAAAGTCAACTGCTGCTAAAGAGGGGAGAAAATAAGTCAGCAAATTCAATAAATGGAAACATCTACCTAAAACTTAGATGACTTACTTGACAAATATATAATATTAAGGAGCATTAACATTTTAGTCCCTCAAATATAGATAATTTATTTTGGTCCTTTGTACCTTGGTTGCTAGATTCACTCTTTGAATAATTGATAAACTTTCGATCTCTAGTTGCAATCTTTCATAAGTTTAATGAATTATTAAGTGTTAAATCATTCAGTTATTCATGTATTACGTTAAATTTGTATTGTTAATCATATTTAAGGATAATATAGTTATAAAAATTAATCGAAAATATCACAAATTTCATATATAAAAGGAGCAATAACTCACATTTTTAATTAATTAAAGGTTAAATATTTTCACCTCATATTATAAGGACCAAACTGGAATTCACTATTAATCAAAGGGACACAATGCAATTTTTCGTAGTATTAATTATCTAAGAATTTATAGTCAAACATTGTAAACGGACGTCTAATGCGAAATGTGTTGTGTAGCCCCTACTCCACGATTAAATTAATAATTATTTCTACTTGTTCTAGATTTATTTTTTGCGATTTTTCATCTTGGGATGCTCGATATTTATATTAGAGCTGACTATATTTGAATTTGCATTGAGAAGTCTTATATTAAAAAATAACGTCCCCTAACAAAGACAATTTTATATCTAACTAGTAATATGATTGAATTGAAAACTTCTGATTAAAAATGAATAAGTATCTATAATTCCATTGTGATCTTTATTGGTATTAACCTCTCTTCTAGATGCTATGGCTATAAATTAGTGGATTTCAATTCTTCGAGGCAAGATATATTGAAAGGACGACACGGTATGTTGCTGAATCGACAAATTATGTCATATAATTTTTAATAGATAGATAACAAGTGAGCATATTGAAAAATAAATTATAAAAGAATTTGATTAATTATCATGAATTTCGTCGCTAAATTATTTATAGCTAATAAACCAAAGGACACATTTTGTTGTTAAAATATATAATTTATTCATCGGTAATTAATTTATTAATAATTATTAAATAATAATTAAAAACATATCATAGTGACAAGTTAAGCATAGGAAAGGGAATTCAAATAGAATCATCCTCGTTGAAAATTATATTACATAATGTATATTTATGCCGCGCAACACACACATATATAATTATTTTCCGCCTATTCAAACTTAAAAGGATTCGATTGATGAATTTTCACGCTAATTTCTTTCACGGTTTAGGTGGCTTTTGGTTTATGTTATTATTGAGACATGCAAATAATGTGTTATAGTGAAAGGAAGATATACCAACATGATTGGGTAGCGTAAAGTTTAGATTCGAATTTAATTTTGAGCATAAAAGAAAAATATTTTAAATTTAATCAAATTTTAATATAAATTTCAACATCGAAAAATAATTCTCCAAACATATACCTGATTTAATTTGTTGTTGTACAAATTGTCCACATTAATGCTGAGTTCGTTTGTGTCATACTCTCTTTGTCCAATATAATCACTTGTATTTTTATGGCATTGAACTTATCTGACTTACATAGCTATATACATAGCATTCATGAGAAAGACGTGAGGTAGTTGGGCAGGAAGTTTACCATTTTCCTATCTTCTTCTTTTAATACTTTTTTCAAAATAATAATATATATATATATATATATATATATATATATGCAAGACAAAAATAAGAAATAGCGCGTTAACCGATCATTTTTTCTATTTTGTCTTTTTTTTAACAAAAAGAATTACTATTATGGGATTTCAGATCCTATAGTAAAATTATGTTATAACGCGCATCTTAACATTTCATAATAATAATAATTTTTTAATTACAAAGGCTGAAAAATAATTGTTCGTGAATTTTACTAAAAAGGGGACAACTAAAAGTTAGTAGAATAAAGCTTAACTCATGTTGGGTACTATTTTACTCTCATTATACTCGAAAATCTTGAAATTATAGTACCTACTTTTTTTTTTTCTTTCATAGTTTTTCAATTTAAATAAATTTTATAATGTACCAATTAGAATTTAATCCGACTCTACAAAATTATCGAACATCAGATAAGAAATTAATTTATGATTAGTTATAAACTTACAACAATTCCACGCCTTAGCACAAATTAAAACATCAAGAAAAAAGTAAGTATTATTTTTTCAAATATATATATTATAGTAAGAGTTAGTATTAAATTGAACCAATAAATGTGCATCCTTTTTGACCAATGAAAGGATTAATGTGAGAAATAGAAAATGGAAATAGCACATGTAAACAAAACTTGGTTAAAAGATAATGATCAAGAAAGTAAAAAGAAAATTAGTTAGGACAAATTAAACTAACTCGAGCTCCAAAGACTTGTGACCATGACTGAAAATTACATCCTAGTAACGTGTCGTGTATTCGTAAATTAACGAAAATTATGATGAGATGAATAAATTTTATTTTTAATTAAATATCTTAAATTCGGAAAGTGATTAATGAAAAATTCAGTTAGAGACCGTTGTCTTTTTTTCATTAATGAAATCTGAAGTTTCAAATTATGTATTGAACATCGGGTGGGGGAAAAAGAGATTAATAAGGGGTGTGGTGCGGTGAGTTAATTACTTTTATTTTTTAGCTAGATATTTCAAATTTGGAGTTGTGAATATATAAATTATCTTTTTGTTAGGGTGAAATTTTACTTCACAATGCAGATATTTTTATTTTAAATATTAATCAAATTTTGATATAAATAACACCAAATAAAAAATAATAAGAAAAATGAAATACAAGAAACTATTATTTGATATCTTATAAATCTCAAATAATGATAACTTTATAAGACAACAAATAATATTTTCCTCTTTTCAAAAGAAAAAGAGGGGTCAAATATTATTTAATGGTTAAAATTAGATAGAAAATAACTTTATCCTCCGTTGTACTTTCCAAATCTATATACAAATTAATCATATGCCACTTTTTACGGCCATGTGGGAGATACAAATAGCCAGGGTAATCAGATGTTTCTAGAAGTTTTTTTTTTTTTTTTTTGCTCGATATTTGATTCTCGTATTGTATGTACGTTCACTTTTTGAGAGCAATATTTTTAGTAGGATATTTTTTCATTTTTAAATGTTTGAACTCGAGATCTCTGATTAAAGATAAAGTGATCCTAACTATTCCAACACAATTTATGTCAGATGTTTCTAGAAACTTTTTTTTTTGGATTTCTCACACGATATTCGATATCCGCATTAAAATCTGACTAATTAGAATCATGTATTTGCAGGACCTATTATAATAACAATGTTTTCAATAAAAAAAATTTTATACTCAGAATTTGAACCCGAGATGTTTCCGGAAGGTTCATAGTACAACACCTAAATTATAGGTTGAAAAACATTTAAAGCAGCAGACAAAATTCCATTCACCTTTATTCTGCCCATAATACTCTTTTCTTGTGAAACAAGAAATATTAATTTTTTTCCCCATAAAAATGAGAATTTAATATAATTCAATTTACAACCATCAAATATTTACTGAAAATAGAAACTTCTATGAAATATATGACTTTTTATTGCTTTTTCATCTCAATTTAAAACTATTTTTATTTATAACAAAATCAGTTCTTTTTTTCTATTTTTTTCTTCCATAAAATGAGATTTAATAAATCAATTTAATACCACCTTCTACGAAATTAGACTTTTTACTTCTTCTCCACCCCAAAATTAAAACTATTTATTTTTTCTTTTGAAAAAACAAAATCAGTTCTTTTTACTTCAGTCCAATAAATTAAAGTTCCTTTATACAATGAAAAGAAAAAGAAAATATTTAATTTTTTTAGCAAGTATATACATTATTATTTTTCTCATTTAAAAAAACATTAAATTTCATTTCTGCATGTGTCTTACGTAAGAGCTGATGTTAAGAGATTACTATTTAAATTAAGTAATTTTTTACTATTTAAATAGTAAACACGTTTCAGCCTCAGCTACATGTTGGCATATTTTTTGGCCTTTTGATACGGTAATTTGTCTCTCTATTTCTCTCTCTTTGTAAAAATTATTATAGTAATTACTGTTAGTATTATTATTTTTTTCTTAATCTTTTTAAAATTTGTCTGTTCATCTGAGAATAAAAAATGCTTGCTTTTTCCTCTTTGTGTTTAACCTCTCCTAAATAAACATGTCAAAAATACAGAGGAAGAAGACCAACCCAACAAACAGACAAATAGAAGAAATTTTCCTATTAAATTCTTGGAAAATTCTTCTTGCAAAAAAAAAAAAAAAGATTTCTTTAATAGGGTTTTTCTTTTTCTTTTTTTTGATTTCTTTTGTTGTACAGGAATTAGTTCTTTCTTTTTTGTATAATTAAGAATCCATTAGCGCGTGTAGAATCAAAATAAAATGTTTGTCAAGTCAATACATATGAAAGAGGAAGTGAGAGAGAAAGAGGAAAGAGAGATCCAAGTCAATGTTCAAAGCTTTTGTGCCAAAGGGGAGAAAAATCAAACATTAGAACAATATCTTTTTCTCCCACATTGAGTTTTCTTTATTTGTCTACTGTACACCCCCTTTTGTATGAATCACAATATGTATATGTATATATATGTGTATATATAGCAGCTGTCAATACTCTCTCTCTTGTTCATTAAATTTATTTCACTTTGATTCTTTGATTTGTTGGAGCTGAACTTGAGGAATACTGGGACATATTTGCATTAACTGCTGACAAAGATTAGAACTTTGTAGCTAAATCTTGTGGTCTAGACTTCTTTTGTGAGTTTTTTTGGTCAATCTTGGAACCAACTTCCTAACTCCCTATTATTTCCTCTAGCTTTTGCCTATATTGGGTCAGTTTCTTCTTTGTGTTGGTTCATCTTTTCTCTCTGGGGTTTTGAAAACTTTGGTTGGGGTTCAATTCTGGGAAAGTAATTTTTCATAAAGTTCTGATCTTTGGTGTTTCTGGGCATTTTCAGAAGGTGGTTCTTGGAAAAAACTGCATTATCCTTTTGGGAGTTTTTTCTTTCTGTACTGAAAAGAACAGTTTTGGGGTGCTATTTTGATATTGGAATGAGGACTGGTAGAAGGAGGAAGCTACATTTTAGCAAGATCTACTCTTTTAGATGTGGGAAAGCATCAGTTTTGAGTGATGATCATTCACAAATTGGAGGGCCTGGATTTTCTAGAGTGGTATTTTGCAATGAACCAGATAGTTTTGAGTCTGGAATTAGGGAATATCCAGGGAATTATGTTAGCACAACAAAATATACTGCTGCAACTTTCTTGCCAAAGTCTTTGTTTGAACAGTTTAGAAGGGTAGCTAACTTCTACTTTCTTGTCACTGGAATCCTGGCTTTTACACCATTGGCTCCTTACACAGCTTTAAGTGCCATTCTTCCTCTCATACTTGTTATTGGAGCAACTATGGTGAAAGAGGGTATTGAGGACTGGCGTAGAAAGCAACAGGTATTCACTTTTTCTTTTCCATTTTGAAATTTGATTTAAAGCAGATCTTACTGGTAAATAGTGTTTTTTGTTTTTAAAAAGAAAAAACTCTGTTCTTTTTGTCTTTTGAACTTTTTTTCAGCTTGCTTTTTGGCTAATAGTAGTTGCTTGAAAAACGTTTTTGATGATGCTTGTGGCTGCATAAATCAGTGATATATTGATTTTGTTAACTGGACTATGTGTATCAATAATATCCAACTGTTCTAAAGTGTGAAAGTTCTGTTGTGTATATGGTAACCTTTTGAGACTCTCTCAAGATAGCAAAGTTACCAGTTTGAATTGAAAGTAATATTCTCTAAAACAGTCTGATTTTCAATCTTTTTTCATTTTGGGACCAGCTTCATTCTTTCCAATTGATACTGTGGCATTTAATCTGGATCAGTCATGTATGGTACAGATTCTACGGTAGTGGAGTCTCTTTTGATATATAGATGGCTGTAGTTTATACATTTACTTCTGCTTCTTGTCACTGCCCTGCCCAGCCCACACAGTTTGTCATTCGTCTTCTCATTTTCTCCTTTTCAGGATATTGAGGTGAACAGTAGGAAGGTTAAAGTGCACCAAGGAGATGGAGTTTTTATTCTTTCTGAATGGCGAAATTTGAAAGTTGGTGATATAGTTAAGGTGGAGAAGGATCAATTCTTTCCGGCAGACCTTCTTTTGCTTTCGTCTTGTTATGAGGATGCAGTTTGCTATGTTGAGACCATGAATCTTGATGGAGAGACTAATTTGAAGCTTAAACAGGCATTAGAAGTTACGTCATCCTTGCATGAAGATTCACACTTTAAGGACTTTAAGGCCTTAGTTAAATGTGAAGATCCTAATGCTAATTTATATACTTTTGTTGGAAGTATGGAATACGAAGAACAACAGAGTCCTCTTTCTCCCCAGCAATTACTCCTCAGAGACTCTAAATTGCGGAACACAGAATATATATATGGGGCCGTCATCTTTACTGGTCATGACACAAAAGTCATGCAGAATGCGACAGACCCCCCTTCTAAAAGAAGCAAAATTGAGAGGAAGATGGATAGAATCATTTACTTCTTATTTGCTGTTCTATTCACAATTTCTTTTGTTGGATCAGTCTACTTTGGAATTGTGACTGAACAGGATCTAGATGGCGGACATAAGAGGTGGTATCTGCAACCCGAAAAGTCAGATATTTTCTTTGATCCCAGACGAGCTCCTGCTGCTGCCATTTTCCATTTTCTGACAGCTATGATGCTGTATAGCTACTTTATTCCTATCTCATTATATGTGTCAATCGAAATTGTTAAAGTTCTTCAAAGTATCTTCATTAATAGGGATATTAATATGTACTATGAAGAAACTGATAAACCAGCACATGCCCGCACCTCAAATCTAACTGAGGAACTCGGCCAGGTTGACACAATACTTTCTGATAAAACTGGCACACTGACTTGTAACTCCATGGAGTTTGTCAAATGCTCTGTTGCTGGTACTGCTTATGGACGTGGTATTACAGAAGTTGAAAAGGCCATGGCTAAGAGAAATGGATCTCCACTGATGGCAAAAGTTAAGGATCGTGCTGAGGATGGTGTTGTTAGTCCTAGGAAGTCCACCATTAAAGGTTTCAATTTTGAAGATGAGAGAATCATGAATGCGAGTTGGCTTTTTGAGCCTCATTCAGATATAATACAGAAGTTCTTCCGTTTGTTAGCAGTCTGTCATACAGTCATACCAGAAGTAGATGAAGTTACAGGCAAGGTATCATATGAAGCTGAGTCTCCAGATGAAGCAGCCTTCGTGATTGCTGCTAGAGAAGTTGGTTTTGAATTCTTTAAAAGGACACAAACAAATGTATCGGTACATGAATTGGATTTGGCATCTGGCAAGAGAATTGAGAGGTTAGTTAACTTAAAACATGTTCTTCAGTATATGTTGTCAGCAGTTTAAGTTTTCTGAAAGAAAAGTATCTTTGATATTTGGCTGCCTCTTGATCAAGTGTGACATATTAGATTATCCATAAAGACTGGTTATAAGAGCTTATCACACAATCATCTTCGAGAATACTCAGGATGAACTTCTGCAGAAACATTTGATGTTTTAAAAGTGGGTATTCAGTGCAGCCTAGTACCAGTGACATTTCCTGTTGATTTTTCAAAAAGATGTTTAATCTCTATGAAAACTTAAAACAATGAATGCTTTTATATTCTCACATAATTTTATGCGGTGCTATAAACATGAACAATTTTGGTTAAGAGTAATCTTAGAGATCTTTGTTTGCAGGTCATACAAGATTTTGAATGTTTTGGAGTTCAATAGTACAAGAAAAAGGATGTCCGTCATAGTAAAGGATGAGGATGGAAAGATCTTGTTACTCACCAAAGGTGCTGACAGGTTAGTCAAGTTGCAACTTCACATGTGCCATATATTCTCTAAACACTTGTTCTAGTTACTGACCTAGTTTTTGTGTTCCTTCTCTTTCTGTCTCTTTTTTGGTGTCTTTATGCAGTATCATGTTTGAAAGACTTGGCAAAAATGGAAGAAAGTTTGAAGAAGAAACAAGGGAACATGTGAATGAGTATGCTGATGCAGGCTTAAGGACCTTGATACTGGCTTATCGTGAACTCAGTGAAGAAGAATACAAAACTTTCAATGAAAAATTTCTAGAGGCCAAGAATTCAATGAGTGAAGACCGTGAGGCAATCACTGATGAAGTAACAGATAAGATAGAAAAAGACTTGATTCTCCTTGGTGCTACTGCTGTGGAAGACAAACTTCAACCAGGGGTAAGTTTTGTGAACCCACAGAACTATTACCAAGCATTGTTGGTTAATTGATATTGACATATCTGTTCCTACAGACGTCATTTGGATGTGTATTGACTTTTCTGTTTCTATTCATGCTAGGTTCCTGATTGCATTGACAAACTTGCTCAAGCAGGCATAAAAATTTGGGTTTTGACTGGGGATAAGATGGAAACAGCCATTAATATCGGGTATAGTAATGGAATATGAGTTTTTATATTTCTTATTTGATACAAGCTTTGCTTGTCCAAACAGTTCTGACCAAAATGTCTTCTGCAGTTATGCATGTAGTTTGCTTAGACAAGGAATGAAGCAAATTATCATAACGCTGGAAAGCCCTGATATTATAGCTGTAGAGAAAGCTGGAGAAAAGAATGCAATTACCAGGGTAAATACATCTCCTGTTTAATCTGGGCCACATCAATTTCCTTATCCGCAAGCTTGAGTCATTTGAAATGGAAAAGAAAAAATCTGTCATGCCGTATAATCAGTTAACTGATGGTTATATTCCATTGCACTCAACAATGAACTTGAAGCTGAAAGTAGCTCACCATGTTTGCAAATGATCGGCGCCATTGCTCTTTCACTCTCTCTGTGCACCCATGAGTCTGACATGCATGTTCACTGCACTTTCACTCCAAACACAATTCAATATCCATGAACTAAATCAATAAAGAACCACATAAAGAATGAAAAAGAGAAAAGTTAGAGCAATGTCTCCTATAATCTCCTAGAGAACCTTCTTTGTTTGCATTACTTGTTGAAGTAGCAGCGATAGGTACATGACTAAATATGTGGAAATGATTCTTTGAATTTTAAAGTTTCATATTCATGAAGTTGTGTTTGACCTTTTTTTTTTTTTTTTAAACTACAGGCTTCAAAGGGAAGTGTTTCCCGGCAAATTACTGAAGGGAAGGCTCTACTTACTGCTTCAAGCACAGAGGCATTTGCTTTGATCATTGATGGGAAATCTCTTGCATATGCCCTAGACGATGAAGTGAAAGATATGTTCTTAGACCTTGCAATCAGATGCGCCTCTGTTATATGCTGCCGTTCATCACCAAAACAGAAGGCACTGGTAAGTTGAAAATTGATTTCAGTATCCAGACTCTATGTTTTCTAGTCTACTCTGGCGCTTAGTTTGACTATTTCTTGGAATATATAGGTAACAAGACTTGTCAAAAACGGGACTGGAAAGATAACATTGGCAGTTGGAGATGGAGCTAATGATGTAGGAATGCTTCAAGAAGCTGATGTTGGAGTTGGAATCAGTGGCGTCGAAGGAATGCAGGTTCAAGAGCTTATACCTATTCTGTTTCCTCCGTGTAGCAACTTTGATGATTTTCACATTTATGCTTTTCCTCCACCTACCCTAACTAATTGTTCTTTTCATAATTTTTTTCTTGTTTTAACTCGTTAGGCTGTTATGTCAAGTGATGTTGCAATTGCTCAGTTCCGATTTTTGGAGCGTTTGCTTTTAGTGCATGGACATTGGTGTTATAGAAGGATCTCTACCATGGTAATCTATCTTTCTCTGATTTCCTCCTCCAAATTTGTTCTCTCCTCATTAGTTAGATGAGTTTAAAATGTGTTTAAAGAATAAATCCACTACCTTGTCGAACTGTTTCAAAACAAAAGGATATTATTATTGGAGCAGTTCGATAACTGGCTTTTTAATTTGTTTCCCTGCAGATATGCTACTTCTTCTACAAAAACATCGTATTTGGTATTACTGTGTTCTTATACGAGGCCTATACATCATTTTCTGGACAACCAGCATATAATGAATGGTTTCTGTCAACTTACAATGTCTTCTTCACATCACTCCCGGTGATTGCTTTGGGAGTTTTTGATCAAGATGTATCTGCCAGATTGTGTCTTAAGGTATGTTACACTTGATGCAGTATTCATATTCGCTTAATGTATATGTGCTTATTACTAGCGTTTGCCAAAAACTACAAACTAGTTACTATTTTCAGCTGTTTTTGTATCTGTTATAGCTTCTAATTGGACATGACATGGAATTAAGTACTTTTTCTTAGTTACTAAATATTATTTTTGGTATTCTGTGGCAGTTCCCTTTACTGTATCAAGAAGGTATCCAGAATCTCCTCTTCAGATGGCGTCGTATAATTGGCTGGATGGTCAATGGCGTTTGTAGTGCAGTGATAATCTTCTTCTTCTGCATAACAGCACTAGATCCTCAAGCCTTTAAAAAAGACGGTAAAGTTGCTGAATTCGCGGTTGTTGGAGCAACCATGTACACATGTGTTGTTTGGGTTGTCAACTGCCAAATGGCTCTTGCTATCAGTTATTTTACCTTAATCCAGCATATAGTCATCTGGGGTGGAATTGCTCTCTGGTACATTTTCCTTCTGATTTATGGTAGCATGTCTACAACATTTTCCACTACCGCTTACCAAGTCTTCGTGGAAGCCTTAGCCCCGACCCCATTCTACTGGATCATCACAATATTGGTGGTCATTTCAGCTCTAATTCCATACTTTATATACAATGCTGTTCAGACGCGGTTCTTCCCATTGTACCACGGGATGATTCAATGGATAAGGTACGAGGGAAGGTCCGATGACCCAGAGTTCTGCCATGTGGTAAGACAGAGGTCAATAAGGCCCACAACCGTAGGTTTCACTGCTCGTTCATTGGCGAGAAGGAATCCTTTGGAAGACAAGAAAGAGACTAACAGTAGCCACAGATAACATCTGAATAGGTATTCTCAGCAAGACAACTTTTGGACCTACAAAAAACCACTGTTAAGCAGGAACTTGCTCATTGTACATGTTCTCCGAGCTGGTCCTGTACACGACTACAGACATTGAGGCCACAACGTCGAGGTCCAATTGGCGCAAAGCTATACTACTAGCACACCATGTCTTAAATGGCTAAGATGCCTCATGAGTTTGTAAATTCTGTCAACTGGTAATATATTTGTAATTCTTTCATTCTGTATTTCTTGTAGAATTGTTAAGTTTTTGTTGTTGAGTACTAGAAGCAGAATAGCAGATAAGCAACTCTTAATAAGAAAGAGGATTGGATTTGTTTTGAGTTATAAGACCCAGTATTCTCTTTCAAGTTATTGGCATGTGTACATTTTTTAGCAATAATGAGCATTTCTATTTGAACTCTGTGTGTGCAAAAATTTTATCTTTCTGTATCAATATGCCAAGGACATTTTGCATCTTCTGGCAGATATAATTGTTTTTTCCGCAAAAAGAACAACATCCCACAAGTGGGGTCTGGGGAGAGTGGTGCGTATGCAGCCTTATCCCTACCTTGCGAAGGTAGAGAGGTTGTTTCCGATAGACCCTTAGCTCAAGTGTAGCATATCAAAATGCTTTAAAGAAAGACATGCCTGACGAAAATGACACAATAAAACATATTATGTATAATACCCCAAAACAAATGTCAAACATACCAAGGGACAAACTATCACATACGAATTCAGGATTTAAAGTACGTAGGTCTTGAGTGAGTGTCTAGTTAATAGTAAGTAACCTTGAGTAAATAGTAAGTAACCTTCAATAGCATGTTAAATTGTCCGATCGTTTAAATTCTTTTTACGCTACTCGCGTCAGTGTATAAAACTTAAATCCGTTGGAAGAAACAGTAATTCTACCCAAAGTGCAGACTTTCTCTAACAGACGGGAGATTTAGGTATTTCATAAATTTTAGTTAAAGGCAATAGAAACATTGTAAAAGAACATATGATAGAGTCACTGCAAGTTGAAAGATCCAAAGACTTGTATCAAATGAGTTTGAAAAACATCATAATCAACTGTTTGTTTATGTATACATGTTGTGATTCTCTCTGTCTCTAACACCTCGTCTTCATCCACACCCCAAAAGCTTCCAAAAGCAAATTCACCCTTTTGAGAAAACTCCTCTAAAACCTTTTCAACTTCTTCCATACAACACAAACTCTCAAGTTGAACCCTCAAAGATCCTCCATGATCTTTCAAGATTTCACCTTCATCATGTCTGTTGATCTCCATCTCCATAGTTTTCTTGTTCCGTCTTCGATATCTCAGTTTCTTTATACATTCTTTTGTTTTCTTTAACAGCTTGTATGGAAGGTTAAGCAAGAATAAGATGATGATTTGGAGGATCAAGCATTGGCAGCAGCAACATATGACTATGCAATCGGCCGCGAAAATGTTTTTGTCTTCCATTTTCTGTGCAGGATTAGAAGCAGAGAAAGGGTGAAGGTAATGAAGAGGGCTATGAATATAAGTCATTTCTTGTCAAGGAATAGGTTGCTTGTCTTTGTAGAAGAGTATATTGATGTTTGAAGCATTGATAAATAAAATATTGCCTGCAAAGCTAAAGAAAGATGGAAGTGATAGCTTAAAACAAAATGTCTAAGGAAGCATAAGCAGTCATGTTCTAATGACTTGCATTTCACATGATCATGGATAGCTAGGTGAAGAACTTCGCCAGTGTGAACTTGCTCACATTGCCGGTTTCAAGTCTGAATGAAGGAGAAGGATTGTGGTATGTTGACAGCCAACGTAAAATGAGTCAATTTATGGCGTATGCTCACTTGGGACGTGAGGATTTATATAACCGACCACGACTTGCTTAGGATGGAAGTACAGTTGTTTGTTTGTTTATGGATAGCTGGTAGAAGGATTCACTCAACAGGCTTGATTATTGAGGTCTCTGTCTTTGACTTTTTTGCACTTTCCTTCCAAAGAAAGACATATGATTTTCTCAATCTTGCTTTTCCTTATACCTTGTGTCAATGGACGTAAAGACTTTACAAGCAAAACTTAAATACTTGGTCTTTCTATTTACATTTTTTTTTATCACTGTAGTAGCCAGACTAACTTGTGTGGACCTCGACTATTCCACCGGGTGCATACATTCTCTTTTAAGCAAATATTGATTCATTTGTGTAGAAATCTTCTGAATGAATACTAAGGGATACATTAGATTTTAAAGGGCCTTCTTTCCCACCACCTTTTGTGAGAGGAAGCTTTATTCTCAAGACCTATATGTTCCATCAAAGTTTTTCCACCATCTGAGAAGAAAAAAGAAGTTGAATAAACCTTTGAAAAAACAAATAATTTGGAGATGACAAAAAAATTTCATGTTACTTACAAGGAAAAATTGCTATGAAACAGCAGAGCCTATATGTAAGCAGCCAAAAAGGAATCTACTTACAAAACCTAACCAAAATAACCTCGGAGAGGCAAGCGTATACCTCTCAGCATAGGCCCTTTGATCTATAAAAAGATACATACAGTTGCTGCTTTAGCAAGGCCTTTGGCTGTGTACTATACCTTATCTTCAGCCGATTCTCCGCTATGTTGTGTACCTTGACTAAAAAAATCGGAACTAAAATCTGGACTACCAAATGCCATCCTTCGAAACAATCTTATTTCTGCAGATTGTTCTGCAGAGTTATATATTGTACTTTCGCCAACTTTCATCCCGTTTGTCAGATCAGATGTAGACATGTTTTCAAAAGCTCTCATAATCTGCAAGGAATAAGAATGATTGGAATGTAAACTCCCCTCATGATTGTCTTACCTCTGTTTCAGGTGCAGGATTTTAGTGATATAAAGAATCAGTTACCTGTCCCATCCCTGGTCTCTTTGCAGCTGAGTGGCGCACACAAGCTGCAGCTGCCTCAATCATTTGAAACATCTCAGGGACAACATAATTCTTCTCGAGGCGTGGATCTGCCAGCTGATCAAATTCCAATTTCTCAAGTGCATGAGCAAGCAACGGCCGAGCCTGGAAGAGAAAAAAGATCAAGTTGCAGCATGATTCACTAAGTTTTACATTGACACGACTGCAAAACAGTGTCAGGCTGATTCAAAGTTAGGTGTGGTGATAATACCAGAATTCAGTTCTAATAGAAAGAAATAAGTACTCTCGGAAACTTCCTGAACAGCTTGATTTTAGGTTGCTGACTACAAATGAAACCAGATGGAAATATAAACCATTTTTAGTAGAAGCCTTCTGCTCTGAATAATAAGAAGGCATAATCATTTTCTGTTGCTATAATTATTGTTTTTTCAGGTTTCTAATGATGCATGATATGAAATTTAAGCAGGCAACTTTTTGAGCAAAGCAACTACATACGTCAACCTTTCAGGTGAAGAAAAACTATGGAAAGTGAGATAAAACAGAAGTATAAGGAATGAAGATGGAATCTTTGCAACAAGATAGCCTTCTCAGGTCTAGGGTGAACACAAGCTCATTTCCAAGAATGATCAAAGAATAAAACAATCAAGAAGTCAATGAACAGAACTTAAAGAGTCCCCAGGAAATACTGTAAAGTTTAATGTACAAAAGATGAAGGTCCTCCTTCAAATATGTTTCTTGCCAGTTCTAAATAAGAGTAGAGAGCGCAAAAGAATCTGATTCCAGTATGAAAAATAGCCATTAATCATCATGCGCATTTCAAAATATAATTAATTTAGCACATGCTTATGAAATATTTTCGAAGATGCCACTGAAAGACATGCTTTAGATGTTAGTGCTCTATTTATCATGACCAAGAACATATACAGGCTATGCATTTCTTCAATATTGTCAACACAGAATTGATTGGAAAAATAATTAAAAGCACGTATTAACCAAAAGTTAGCTCACCTCTTACGCTTAGGTATAAGATTTGAAATTCATCAATTCAAAGTATTTCAAAATAGTACATAATTAAACAGATTTAAGAATAATTTACCAGTGTTTAACATAGATATTAATGGAACAGTCAAGGTGTGTACAAGCAGGCATGGCACCGCTAATTTTTAGGTAACGTGCCAGGTATAAGAAATGACTATTACATGGATTCAAATGAAGCACCAAATCCGTGCAATTATTAAACAACCAAACTAACC
>JACEIK010001848.1:41679-51680 GCA_018107945.1 Datura stramonium | reverse complement strand
ATGTAATCAAAATACGTTTAGCCGTATAAGCACCGCCCAAGTATAACTCTTCCTCCGTCCTAGTTTATGTAAAGGTATTTGACTGGACATGAAGTTTAAGAATGAAAGAAAGACTTTTGAAACTTGTGGTCTAAAATTAGCCATAGATAGTTGTGTGGCTATAATTAATCTCATAATGAGTAAAATACGAAGTTTAAGGTTAATTGTTTACTAAATATAGAAATGTGTCTTTTTTTGGGATTAACTAGAAAACAAAGAGTGTCACATAAATTGGGATGAAAGGAATAATTGATTTAAAATAGTCTCTCTACTTTGCAACCCGGTTTTCCGGTTGTAATATGGAGGATTATAAGTGTAACATTGATTTATGATGAAGAGTACCTATATACAAGTATGCAACCCAATGCAGTTTTTATTTAATGGTTTAATTTGGGTAACCATGTGGGTGACGAAATTGCCATTTGAAAATCAATCCAAGAGCACTGAAACGTTGAAGAGGGGCCCGCGTGTGCACAACTCGACTAATTCTACTAGATAGCTGTTACCTCCTATCAGCATATGCACCGGATAATTTTGTCCACCAAGACGTGGGCAAATAAGAAAGAAATCACCTCGTGTTTTTTATTCCGCAGGGAATCGAACTTGAAACCTCATGGTTCTCAACCCACTTCATTGACGTTGAATGGTAATTTAGTCAAGTAAAAAGCATTAAAGTTCCATAATATATTTTAAGAAGTGCAATGAGGTTAATGAAAATACAAGTAATGTTTCCCTCCAAATCTGATGGTCTATTTATCTATGAAAGCCAAATTGATCACTGTGTATAACATGTGATATATGTGACAATGTTTAGGATATTCTGAAGTAAGTTTTTTTAGTGGGGGCAATGGCATTGCTTGTGGAGAAGAGGATGGGGAGCACTTTTTTGATAAGATAATGAATTCCGTAGAAGGCATCAAGAAGATGCAAAATTTACATAGTACAGAAAAGCAAAATACATTGTTAGCTCTATTACAAAAGGCTAATCAAAAGTTAAGGAGCTAACAAAGTCCAAAAAAGTTTGGGGGACTTGACAGGGGAGAAATTGCTCCAGCTACAGAGACTTGTTAAAACTCTAGCCTTAAGAATGTAGCTTGGGGAAAGGTGCCTTCAAACATCTATTGTTTCTTTTTGTCCAGACACACCAAAAAATGCAAGCAGGGATCATCTTCCGTACCTTCCTAATGGATTTTCATGAACTTCCATGAGCTCCAACTAAACAGTGCATCTTTAATGCTGTCTGGCATAACCCATTTTTGGCCAAAAGATTAGATGAACATGTTCCATATGCCTGTGACTACTGTACAGTGAAGAAAAAGATGTCTGTTGGTCTCTAGGGTCTGATGGCACATGTAGCATCCATTGACAATGTGGATTTTCCTCCTGATGAGGTTGTCTATGGTGAGGGAGGCTTCATGAAGGGCTAGCCAGCTAAAACATATCACCTTGGGGGTAACTTGGTTTTCCAGATCAACTTCTATGGCCAATTAACTAGCATTTCATTTTGAGCACATAATGAATAGTATACTACCTTCAAAGAATATTTACCAACTTCTTTATCCCCCCCAAATGAGTTTTTCAGGTGATTGGTCATTAATTTGGACAGTTCTTAGCCTCTCCAGCAGGCTGAGAAGATCTTGTAGTTCCTCATCTTGGATGTTCCTCCTGAAATTGAGGGTTCCAAGTATTGTTAGCTCTACTTTGAGAGATGGTTGAAGGTTTGCTTGTGGCTATTGCGCTCATGATTCTTTATCTCTCAAGGTTCTCTAAAAGTGAATTGTCAAAAGTACTCCTGATTTTGTTGTGTGAGTTGCACATGTTTTGCCTTTGGTCCTAGCACTCCAAATTTTACAAGGATCGCTGATTGTGAATTAAACAAGGTGATAAAGAAAGTTGATGTTGAGAAATCATATTATACTTCTTATAATAGTTTATGGAGGTTTAGTGCAGTTTTCTCTTCCACGTCTGAAAACTATGCATATTAAGGTAATTAGATACTAGAATATATACATGTATTTTGGATCTAATTAAAGTTTGTTAAAGGTTATGAGAATCAATTTCCCAGGGCTTTAGTTCAATAGCGAAAGCAGTACAATGAGAGATAGGCATAGTCATATGTTCGAGTCCTGATATGAACCAAGTCTGACATTTAAGTAGAGAAGGGTATAAAGGTAGTCTGTTATCCACCACGTTCAGAAGCTAAAAACAAACAATTTCTCGATTATAGTAAATGATAGGTTTGGAGAAAAAAAGATTCTGAGATGGAGACAAAAAATAGAAGTGTTGGTCTTTCAACATCGACCTTTTAGATCTCTTTCTTTTCTTATGAGTTGATCTTTAAGTATGTTATGAGAAGTAAGTGTCATGGCTAATGAGTATTGTGTCCAAAACCTTCTTGCTCTCTCTTAGTTGTTAGTATAAAACACAAAATTTTCTCGTTTGATGTAGAGCGGTCGTTTGGTGGGAGGGATTAGAAAAAAATCCCTTCAAAAAATCATGCATAAGATAACAATGTTTGCTTGGGGTTTAGGGATTAGGAAAAAAGGTAATTTCCTGCATAACTAATGCAATATTTGCTTCGCCATAATTTTTTATTTGGTAGGTAAGATGAAACACTAAGTTTGGTTGGCCATATAAAATAATAATTTCCTGCATAACTTTATGCAGCATTTGGCTAGCGGTATTAAATAATACCCGCACTAAGTATGCAGAATTCAATGCATAATTTTGTGCAGTGTAGAATGTAGAATATATATATTTATATTAGTGGTAATGAGACAAAAGTATTTAACGGCCAAAAATGCTTTTGAAGTAGGTAATCCCTACAAAATATTCTTTATATTGTTATACATTGCATAACAATCACGATATCTTTTAACTTATAACAGTCCCAAGTGATTGGGTGTTTTTTGTGGAAAACCGTATCGTTTTGTAGGTTTTCTACTTTTTGGTATACTTCTGTTATACGTGCATGTTCTTTTGCTCGAGTTTCAATAAAATTATTACTTTATCAATTTCATTGTTACTCACTGCACAAACAATTCCTGCATAGTAATATACGAATCAAACGACCCTTTTTTGTCACAGGCTAAGGAGACAAGTCATCTAAGAAAAGATTAGTGTGTATGGTTTAGTCTAACCCCTTTGTTATACTAACATTCAGATTTCTATTGGCCATTAAAAGTTTTAGTTTTGAGTCTTCCTTTCTACTGCACATGAGCTGCGTGCGTCTGAAATATGTATGGTAAATTGATAACTATTTACATGCTCTATGCGAAAAAGAAACAGAGAAAGAGGTCATGCTTTTATCAGCTCACCTGGTATTCGTGTTGATTGATAATTGATGTTCATATGGCAATACCAGCATTGATGTCTGGCAATTTGATGTGATTGCTTTAACTTGGTAATTAGAGCATTTCCTTCTGAAATTACCTGTGAAATATTGATATGAATCAGTTTGATGTGGACTTAAAGTGGAAGAGGAGCGAATCTCTCTTATTTGTCTCAGTTTTTGTCTGATTTGGACCTCACATTTATTTCTGTAAGAAACTAGTCTAATATATTTTGGTAGTGTATCTGTTCAGATAAAGTTTTTTACAGTGAATATGGCGAGAATTTTGACAATGCGTGCTTTAACTAGGCATCAAAATTATGGAGAGAATTTTGTCAACAAGGCTTTAATTAGGCATCAAAATTATGGAGAGAATTTTGTCAACGAGGCTTTAACTTGGTATTAGAAGTATTTAGAGAATTTTAATCAACTAGACACGTTTTTAATACTTCCTGCTTTATTGAAGTCCTAATTGTATTAAAAGTATAAAAATAGCCAGTTTCTTGATTTGCAAAAGTAAGGCATATAAACAGGGGAACCTTGTTAGTTTTAAATACTTCCCTCTATTTCCTTTCAATCAAGAGTGGAGAACTATGAGCTGATTTTCATTGCTGTTGGGGCTTTGTGTGGTTTATCTTTGAAGGAGAAGTTTGAATGAAATAACTTTTGGCTATTGAAAAGACTAATGTTTAGAATTTCACATACCATATTCTCATTTTGGCTTGACTCTGATTTTAGGTTATGTTGTTGCCGAGGGTAGACCTATAAGGGAGCATCGGCTTCCTTGCTGTGGTATGGGGATTGGCTGGTTCCTGTAAGTTCTGATATTTGCATTTCTTTGCCTCCTTTTCTCATTTGTTTGTCTGAGAATCTAAGTGATATAAATAACCTTGATTGACTAATTATTTTGGCTTAGGGATTCTTTGCTCACCAAATTCAGTTACTAAATTTTGGCTAAGAGAAAAAATGATGTTAGATGTTAAATCTTTGGGCAACAAAAATGTAAATGCACACAGGAATAACAACTTAGCAACATGGAACCTAATGTGAAATTCACTAATGGCTTTACTGGATCCTGACATTAATGGACTGGATCGTTATTAACTAGGTCTTATGATTCGTGGAATGCTCAACCAAAAATTTTAACCATGGTTTGCTCTCTAATGCTCTTCTGACTTTATTTGCAAGGTTCATTATTGGTTTCTTTCTTGGTGCCATTCCCTGGTACATTGGAGCTTTTCTTCTTTTGTGTGTTCGGCTTGATTACAGAGAAAAACCTGGATTTATTGCATGCACCTTAGCAGTAAGTTTATTCATCTCTTGCAACATCACCTCTTTTTTTTTTTTTGAAAATGGCTCTGTCAATTCATCTTTTTTATGAGATTATCAAATTCATTTATCGCGTATTATTTTTGTATAAATGGCTTTATTTGAGCAACTCGTGGTTTCACGTGCAGTTTTTGTTTCTTTGAGGTTAACTTATGTCAGCCTGACACTTTGTGATATAAGATTTTTAACTCTGTAACATGTATGGTTGTATTTATATGCACTGGCATTACTTAGTGATACTAAGTTAACTAGCTATGGCCTTTTAAGGCTGGTTTATCTCTGCACATGTAACTTTCAACTCTCCATCTTTGCTCTAGAAACTTGTAGTCTGAGAAAGAGAAAACCGATGATGCAGCACAATGAAGCAGTGTGTTGACCATTGTGCTTCATAGTATAGATTGGAGAGGGAAATTTAATTAGAAGTTAGATGTTGTCTGCCCATGGATTCACCTTCCTGCTGTTTACACTTTCAAGCAAGTAGCATCAAAGATGATTAAGTCTTTTTATTTATACCCGCATCGTGTTGTTCAATATCGGGGTCAGTGGACAGGCAATTCTAACAAGTTACTGCATGTTGCAAGTTTAGTGTAATCAATGTTACAAGTTTGAGCCGAGAGTCTTCTGAAAACAGTCTCTCTACCTCCACGAGATAGGGGCAAGGTCTACATACACTCTACCCAGAGGTGAATCCAAGATTTCGAGAAGACGGGTGCACCATTGCTTTAAAAGATCTAAAATTTTATAGTGACAATAACTTAGTAAGCAAAAGATAATTAATTATATTATCACAAAAAATATCATTAGTTTACAATTGTAATCTACGAGACTTCATATTTTGGAAACGATCCATAATAGCATCATTACTTACGGTTGCAAATACTTTACGCTCTATCGTACATACTAAACAACCATTTCAGCAATGCTATTACATAGATCATTTTTTATAAGCTTCATTGAGGAGAATGCGCTTTCCACACTGGCAGTAGCAACAGGCAAAATCAATGTCAGCTTCACAAGAAAATAAACAAGAGACCAAGTTTGAGCCAGTTTTGTTTTTGTCATCATAATAGCAAGATCCTTAATCCCCTTCAAGTTGAGAAACTTGCTATCACACTCTCGAGCATAGACAATGAAACTGTCAAGTTGGTAACTGAGATCTCGAAGTTGGTTATCACCAAACTCACTTTTGTCCGGCCAACTTCATTATTCCATTCTTGTCAAATTTAGCAAATGAATCAACCGGATTCAAACTAGCCATACCAAGTAGTAAGTCACTAGTCACTACATCAAAGCGATTATTGAGCTCCTAGAGTTGCAAATCAATAACTGCATAAAATACTTCCACACGAAAGTGATGTAAATATGAAACTTCAGACCTTTTATGCTTCGACCTTGGGTAGTCTTCATCCATTTTGGGAATTAAAATATCGTGTTTGCCACAAAATGAATAAACCTCATCCATCAAAGATTCCAAACCACTTTCTCTCATTGTTTGCAATCTTCTCTTTGCAAGGTTAAGCAACCCCGTAGCATTGACAATATCTTGATCTTTCTTTTGTAAAGCTTTGTTCAATTCATTTGTAAGAAGCAACATCTTGAACATGAAGACAAATTCTTGAATTTTATCTAAAATCAAGACAATATATATTTTAGATAAAATTCAAGAATTTGTCTTGATGTTCAAGATGTTGCTTCTTACAAATGAATTGACAAAGTTTTACAAAAGAAAGATCAAGATATTGTCAATGCTATGGGGTTGCTTAACCTTGAAAAGAGAAGATTGCGAACAATGAGAGAAAGTGGTTTGGAATCTTTGATGGATGAGGTTTATTCATTTTGTGGCAAACATGATATTTTAATTCCCAAAATGGATGAAGACTACCCAAGGTCGAAGCGTAAAAGGTCTGAAGTTTCATATTTACATCACTTTCGTGTGGAAGATTTTATGCAATTATTGATTTGCAACTCTAAGAGCTCAATGATCGTTTTGATGTAATGACTTACTATTTGGTATGACTAGTTTGAATCCGGTTGATTCATTTGCTAATTTTGACAAGTACGGAACAATGAAGCTGGTCGGACAAAAGTGAGTTTGGTGATAACCAACTTCGAGATCTCAGTTACCAACTTGACAGTTTCATTGTCTATGCTTGAGAGTGTGATAGCAAGTTTCTCAACTTGAAAGGTATTAAGGATCTTGCTATTATGATAGACAAAAACAAAACTTGGTCTCTTGTTTATTTTCTTGTGAAGCTGACATTGATTTTGCTTGTTGCTACTGCCAGTGTGGAAAGCGCATTCTCCTCGATGAAGCTCATAAAAAACGATCTACGTAATAGCATTGATGAAATTGTTGTTTAGTTTGTAAGATAGAGCATAAGGTATTTGCAACTGTAAGTAATGATGCTATTATGGATCGTTTCCAAAATATGAAGTCTCGTCGAGTACAATTGTAAACTGATAATATAATTAATTATCTTTTAGATCTTATCTTTAAAGCAATGCTGCAACCATCCTCTCGAAATCCTGGATTCGCCTCTGGAAGGAAGCTATAGACACCTCTATTTCTTCTTTGGGATGAGTGGTGTTAAAATTAGTCTAATTCCAAAATTTTTTACTTGTAGTAACAGTGTAGATATGTGTTTATCAATTACTCTAGAGCGCCTCACATTTTAGGTTTCCATATATTGTAAATGTGTAACCTATTACTGCCTTTTCAATTGTAAACCTGTAGAGTGAGTTGAGGGATTTCCATAAGCACATGAGAAGTTTGGGCATAGCGTTGTAGAAAGGATGTCATAAGCTGTTTGGGGGTGGCTCTCTGTAGTTCTGTTTTTTTTAAATCAATTTGCTTGTAGTAGAAGTTAACAATCTTGAATGGAGGAGGATCAAGAACTGGAGGAGTTATGCACTGAAGGCTTTAACTTCTGGCATGTGTTTATATCCTCATAGACCTTGAGGATATTTCCAAATCTGTTGCATTGTCATTTTAGTGTTGCATTTGTCCTCTATCTTGGTATGTTGTTTCCTCCCAAGTAACACCACCACAACAACATACTCAGTGAAATCCCACAAGTGAGTATGGGGAGGCTAGAGTGTATGCATATCTTATCCCTATCTCGTGAGGGTAGAGAGATCTCCTTCCAAGTAACACCTTTCACCAAAAAGGAAATTTAGTTGTTGCAAAGCAAAAAAAGAAAATAAAAATCTGATTTATAAATTTCGTTTTGATTTCTCTAGAATCGTTAAGAAAATATTGTTAGATAGACTTGTGAGTTGCGAATATAAAGAAAATATTGTTAAGAAAATGCACTTCTTTCATGAGTATAACATCTTTGTAGTAACCTTTTAATCATTAAAATAGGACCAAGTGTTGGAATGTTTGAGCATAATTTGAACGACAAATATGTTCCTTTATAATTGAGTATCTGTTGGCGTGTTTGTGCTGAAAAGGTTGAATAGTTTCAGTATGGACCTTTTGATAACTAATAGTGTCACTATGGAATTGTTAGCTGTTGCCAGAACACCAAAGGAAAGCATGGTACCAGCACTTTCACGCACTTCTGGTCCTCTGTGTTAGTCTTGCATATCTTACTTCTTCTTAATGCCATTAGCTTTGACTCTGTTTATTTTTGTTTGCTCAATCAGGCTACGCTTGCTTTGGTTGCTGTGACTCTTGGTGTGACAAAGACAAATTATTCCTGGTGAGAGACGATTCATGCTGCAAATGTTGTAAAATTTTATTGAATATATCCATGAAAGTAAGAAGGGGATAAAAGAAAGACAAAGGGTATCTTTTTTTTATTTGTTTTTGTTTGGGATCGATCGTTTATTCTTGCAATTTGTATATAGCAGATATCGATTGAGTGATGCTTATACATGATATATATCTAAGTTATTTTGTTTTAGTCTATTGACAGTCTCCTCACTGTCGTTCATATTGTATTGGAAAAGTTGGATTACAAAAGACACAGTATAAAACGATTATGAACGTGGAAGGTCAAACAAGGAATATGCTAAGATATGCAGTGCGAAATGATAGTTGTAAGACAACATGATTATAATTTTTTTGACATCTCGAGATTCTCCGCAATATTCTTTGAGCTATTCGCGCTATCTAAAATCATATCAATCTCCTCCTCTTTAAAAAAAAGATTAAAACACAAAAGAATCATTAATAAGATATAGAACTCGCATGATACACGAAACTTATTTGATATAAACAACACAAGATAATGTCCATGCATCCACTCTCTTAGATTCATAACATACACTAGATAAAGTCAATGTACTAAGGGATCGTTTGGTAGCTGGTTTGAAGGTGGATTATGTAGGTATTAAATTCTATTTTATTTTATTTTAGTAGCATTTTCTTTTTAAAATATAGCAAATAGATTGTTTTTTCGTGCGCATATAATATCTAATTCTAATTAAAATCACGCGAATATTATATATGATTTTAATTATACATGTATATATGCGTTTTCAAAGCAAAAATTAGATGTATATGTATGTATGTGAAGACATCAACTGTATGTGTGACCAACTGATTTAATGTACGTATTTTCAACTTGTATAGAAGATCAACTGAACGTGAAGGGTATGTAAAGTGTGTACGGGGAAACCAAATGTTTATGTTAGAAATTTGTTGTTGGCTCTATTAAGAAGTTGCTCATTACTAGTTTTTTTTTTTAAATATACAGATACATGCATCTTGTACGTATGCTATTAAAATATAGTGTCGTTTTTTTTAAAGTACCNACCACACACTCGTTGCACATGCTCAACTCAAGACATATTCACAGACTCTTCGATCAAAATCGCTACTACTTTATTTGGAAAAATTACACATTATAGCAAATTTAAGAACTATTTACATATAATGGTCATAATTTAAAAAAATTACATATAATGGTTTTATTTCATTTAATGTGCCATTTTTTATTTTTACTTTGTATTTACCTTTTAATAGTAAGTCCTTAATTTACTGAATTAACTTCCCACTAAGCCCAATTTCTTCTTCTTCTCTCTCCAACGTGTTCATCCTCTTCCTCTTTTTTTCCTCCTTCAATCTTAATCAAATCTGAGACCGTAATCAAACAAAAATTTCGCTATATTATCTCAGATTCTTCTCTAAATCAAGTAAGTCTACTACTGATTTTATTTTTTTTAATTTTAAAAAAATATTTTTCTGTATTTGAAAATAAATCAATTCGAATATTTTTTTTTGAATTCAAATATGTAAGATTTTTTGAAATATTATGTTTGATTTTATTTTTTGTTTTTGAAAATCAGTCTTGTA
>JACEIK010001848.1:17442-34016 GCA_018107945.1 Datura stramonium | reverse complement strand
CTTGCAACATGAGCTACAAATAAAAAGGTAATTCGGGTCAAATAGAACGGGTTAATAAAATGGTTAAAATGGATAATTTTTTATTTTTAATAAAATTGAGTTAAAATAAAAATACTATAACAGAAAAATAATAAATAAAAAAATTATTTGATTGGTTGAGTGACTTTACGAGTGAAACACTGATAGTTGAGTGACTTTGTGAGTGAAACACCAATAGTTGAGTGACTTTTGAGTTATAAAGCAAAGAAAAATAATTTTTTGAGTGAATCATCCATAATTGAGTGACCATACGAGAAATTAACTCTTTCTTTTTAGTTTTGTGTTTTGTACTATATTAGGAAATAATTCTAAGGTGCTTCTAATGAATTTATTATTTATCAATCTGAATGAATAATAAATCATAAATTGATTCACTGAATTGATAAAATTGAATGTTATCATAAAATTTAGTATCAAACAAATTCACAAGTTGAAAATAAACAGACTCGAACTGATCTAAATTGCTAGATCCCCTTTTTGGGGTTCAATCAAAAATGATTTAGTCCCATTTGAATTCTTTAGATGAAAGATATGCTGCTAAAATGATTTCTGCGATGTCATCTTTGATAAAGTTTGGAATCTAAGTGTCGTGAATTTTTTTTATTTAATTGAAGTAATGGATGAAAATGAATTTTTTTTTCTTTTACCTATAGTGTATTAGTTTAGTGCGCTATATGTCTTGCATAAACTGATCAGGTCTTAATGGTCGTTAAGGTTCAGGAACTCATATAGCACACTGATTTAGTGCGCTACGAGTCATTAAATTTAGGGTAAATTTTTTATTTTCATTAGACTTTTTTCAATTCTTTTCATCATATTTTATAGTTGATTTGACCTAGAAATGTACAGTGCAGAAATTTAGTGCACTAATTATGCTCAAAGTTCATCCAAAATCTATTTAAAGGACTTTGAATGAGCTTAAAATTTAGGGAAAAATATATAAAAAGATCAAAAACTAAACTAATTATATAAAAATAGACCATTTCATACTAATTATCGTAATAGCCAATCAACATAAAATAATTATAATTCGTGCCCCCACTATGAGTTTGAAGGTTTTTCGCGCATAAGATACCATGACAATATATAAATATACTGTGATGGTATCATGTTGTATATAATGACAATATATGAATATACTGTGATGATATCATAAAGTATACCATGGCAGCATATGGATATACTGTGATGCTATCATGCATGATTAAGGAGTGTATCTCCCAGGGACTATTTATTCCCCAGTGATACCATGACAGTATATGAATATACTACGATATGGTATCATGAAGGATTGAGGAGTCCTGTATGGTATTCTTGAAAGACTGCTCATTCTCAGTGATACCATGGTGGTATATGAATATACTGTGATAATATCATGAGGGATTGCAAGATGGGTATTTAATGTAATTAATTAGGGGGATAGAAAAATAAAAGGGTAGCATCGTATAAATATTTTCCAGTGATGAGGCAACTATGTAAGTTCCCCTAAAATTTATCCATCTTCTATATTTCAAAGAACTTTGTTTAGTCTAGTGATAAGTGGCTATTTTACCAACATATCTCTTACTTAAACTTAATATTATTGAGAGTTTTACGTAAAAAGGTATACATCTTATGGTGTGGTTTCTCATTTTGCAGGTGTTTGTGAGATGAAAAGGTCAAGTGTTGTTTCTAGCTAAAAAGAGATAAAAAAGAAAATCAAGAAACTAAAACACACCAAGGGCAGAAAGGAAGTTGAAAAACAAGAAAACATGGGCCACATCAAAGAATGCGGCCGCGGATTATGAAGTGTGAAGCCAAAAAAAATGAACAGGCTAACCCAAGTGCGCACCAGCAAATTCAGCTAAAACGCGGGCCATGTGTCACCAACCGCGAAATGCGGATTCAAAGCATTTGAAGCCAGAACGTCCAGTGCATAGCCTGAACAAGCGCGGCTGAAGCGCGAACCGCGTTCCACCAAACATGGTAGAAACATGACGACAAATGCAATTACAGGAGTAGTTTTTTATCAACGACCGTTTTATATCTTTACGGAAGTGTAATTTGAGCGTATCAAATTTTGGCTTCATTGCCAGAGAATACTTTTCCGAAATTATCTATTAGTGTTAATTCAAATTGTAGTCCATATTTCTTAGATGGACGGATCATACTGGAACATCCTCAATGAAGCAAAATGCTGCTCCTTCCTCAAGTTTCAATGCTGATGATTTGTATATTATTTGGATATTAATTAATATATTTTTTTAAATATTTGATGGATAAAATATTTTACTTTTTTTTGCATAGAAAAAATATTACACAAGATGAGCCTACTGTACAAGAAAATATCGATGATATTAATCATTCGAACCATATAGAAACCTCATCGAGTGAGAGTGACAACCTATATAATGCGGAGGTATCGGGGGATAAAGTTCCTTTCTTAGCCTCTGAATGTAAGGATGAATATAGGGTGCCTCATTCGCCACAAAATCTTTTCACCAACAAGAACTGATGCCACAAAACCCGTTTTACCAGTACGAATCTATATCACAAAGACTGTTTCATCAGTCAAAATCGATGCCACCAGTAGATCTGACGCCTCAATTTCATCTTCATGACATTTTCTATCTTGATCGTCTTCAAGGTTGGGATAATATCATTGTCTATGCGCGGGTGGTGATGAAATTCATCAAGCTATGTGAATTAAAACACATGATCTTATAAGAGAGCTAACTTTTCTTTCTTCGAGTATGCTTTTCAATTTCAAAAAAAATTGTAAAGGATCATTAAACTTTGGAGTATCAAGGAAGTGAGGGAGTTCACGGTTGATGAATCCAAATAAAAAAATTTTTTGACGAATAATCTGCGGGCATTGAAAACAAGGTTGGCAATTAATGATTCATGGGATGGGATGTTTTGATCATATGAGGACTATTGAAAAATACTATAACAGACACAATTGTTAGATGGGTGTATGTCCCCTAGATCATTTTTAATTTAGATGTCAATACGATTGCTTCTAATTGCTGATATTAGAAAAACGCCCAAGTATCTTATTCTCCCGAGATCATTTCAATTTAGATGTTACTGTGTTTGTTGCTTTGCTAATTTTGAGACGGAAACTTCTCAAGTTATTTATCAAAGATTGTCAAACAATAGTTCAAAAAGCATATAATGAAATTCATAAGTAGGAGAGAGACATATCTTGGATGCAAATGTGCTTTCGAGAGATTTATGTTAATTGGGAGGACTCTTTTCGCATATTGTCAAGGTACATGGATACTTTACAACACTTCAATCCGACATAATTATTAAATGAAATCTTAACGTACGTGGTGATATGATAGAAAATATTTTTATTTTATGTTCTGGACCTTCAAATCATGTGTTGATGATTTTGCTCATTGTTGGTTGATAATATCAATAGAGGAAATGCATGTCTATAGTGTATACGAGATCAAGATATTGATTGCTGTTGGAATTAATGTGAATGAGTCAATATCTCGCTTGATTTTTGTAATTGCAGCTAATGAGAGCACAAATATATGAAGTGTGTTTTTGAACTATTTGAAACAACATGTAGTGAAGTAGCATTCAGGTATATGTTTTCTATCTGATAGACATCATGTCATATTGACTACTGAAGTTTGTACGAGGGCTGCCCATTACTAATGATAAGAATGACATTCAGGTAGATAGTGAAATGGTATATGAGTAGATCAAAGTATGTGAAAAAGCTATTGGCAGAAAAAGTAACATAGATGCCAAACCCATCCAAACTATTTGAGTATCATAGAAAAAAATCGGAGCGTCATACTATAAATCTGGTAAATCATATATTTGAAGTCAAGACAAATATGCACCAAGGTCGTAGAGGTAACGTTCATATAATTAATAAGAGAGAAAGAACGCATCAATGTGGTAAGTGGAAATCATGCCACATGCCATGTTCTCATGCATCAAGTGTTTTCATTATGTCGGGATGACTGAATGAGACTATATGGAACAGAATATAGTGTAGTAAAATATAAAATAATATACTCTAAATAATTTAGACCATGTGAGACATATTGACCACCATAATTATTTTTTATGATTGCTACCAAAAAGTATTTGCATGCAAACGCCCATCTTTCCATTCAAATGGATGTTCCAGACAGAGCATACTCTTAGAAGTGCTCATTGTCCATGTGGTAAGTGGAAATCATGCCACATGCCATGTTCTCATGCATCAAGCGTTTTCATTATGTCGCGATGACTAAATGAGACTATACGACACTAAAACACAGAGTAGTAAAATATAAAATAATATACTCTGAATAATTTAGATCACGTGAGACATATTGATCACCATAATTATTTTTTATGATTGCTAACAAAAAGTATTTGCATAGAATACGTGAAAGAAAACGCCCGTCTTTCCAATCAAATGGATGTTCCAGACAATATTGTCCAATGAACATGGCCATAATAAGATTAAGTGTAACCTATGAGATTATCTTGGCAATATCGCTTGTGATGACAGTACCTCAAGGCAATGATTAATGTTATGTTGATTAGTAAATATTTCTAATGTATGAATGCATTTTACCTTTTTAAGTTTATAAATATATTTTAACTTTTTGTCTTGCAATTTATAAATAATTAATCTTATAAAATTATAAAGTATTATCAAATAGGAAAAAATATACAATAATAAAGGCTTAACAATTAAGTAATAAAAAATAATTTTCATCATTTCCTAGTACCACTTCATTATTATCATCATTTTATCTTTATCTACTTGTCTTTTTCATGGTCTTCCCCATATCTTTTTCATCTTCATCATCATAATTTAGACTCCAATTTTCATCCATTTCTTAACTAGGATCGATAAAAGTACTTGCTCAATTTACGCAATAATATGACATTTCATAATTTAGTATTTGAAGTAAATATTCTGTAAGACCTATCCACTCTTGAACTATTGAAAATACAGGATAAGAAGAATCTCAATGAAAATTTTATATTATAACAGCTGTCAATGCTCTTCTTTATCTTCTCCACAAAAGTTAAGATCGTCGAAAATATGAAAGATATCTAGTGTTTTTTGTATTTCTGAGATTTCTTTTATCAAGTATTTGAAAATAGTAGTTCATCTTTGAATTTGTAGATCTCAAAAGTCGCGAATAATACTTGTAGTACGACCAAACTATTCCAATGATATACTACTTCATAATCACACCTTTTTGAATATAACTCAACCCACCGAAGATTTTCGACCCAAATTCGAATTCTTTCTGTCTATTAGGAGTTTGCTTCACCCTCAATGATGTGTCCAACAACTTTTAAATCAACATGGATACAAATAGGTTGATTTTCAAAAGAATGAATAACACCATATTGTTTTTATCCGATAAATTGATGTAATATCCTAATATGTCTTTCTCAAAATAGGATTAAATTGTGTTTAATTTTCGCTCCTACCATGGGGTTTTCTTGAGCTACCCTCACCTTTTTTTCTATTTTTGAATCAACTATTAAAGGTAATATTTCTAGGCATTGTGAAAGTGTGAATTTTTTTATCACAATGAATGTTGTTATATTTGTCTTGCTAATGTTAGAAATGTTCCCACACAAAAATATGTGTTATGCAGATCCTCATGGGTACTTTTATAATACAATGTGTCATATAACATTAACAAATTGAGTTGTCACTCAGAAATGTTATTCACAGAAGTACAAATTTAGCATGTATAACGCATATAACCCATATTTTTATGTGTGTTATGTAGATTTTTGTGGATACTTTAACAGTATAATGTCTCATATAGAGTTAACAAATTGACGAGAATTTGTATGTCACCCAAAAGCGTAGATTGAGAAAGGTACAAATCACTTTATTATGCGTGTCTTATGTTGTCATTCATAAATGTCATTCGAGCATGTACAAATAAAAGTATCGATGAGTAATATATAATGAAATTAATTTGGGTATCTAGTAGTCAATAAAATTTAGTTATTATGTCATTGGAATCAATTTTCTGAATTCAATCTAATTACTTCTTTCTCACCTTGATTCTAATTCAATCTTATTACTTCTTTCTCACCTTAATTCTAATTCAATCTTATTACTTCTTTCTCACCTTGATTCTAATTCAATCTTATTACTTCTTTCTCACATAGAGACGTATTCAAAGTAACAGTTAGACATGAAATTGAGTGAAGAATTTGAATACTCAAATCATTCAAACGAGAGATACAATCAACATTACGATAATATAATGACATCCGAATGGGATTGACGCATTACGAAGGCTGAGGACTAGAATAAAACTTAAGGGCATTAGGACTTAAATGCCCAAGAAGTCGTGCCACATTAATAGCGTGTAGTACACTATAAAAGTTAAAGTTTGCTCTAAATCATTTTCACGAAGAAAATAATCAGATGAAAATGCGTATCATTAGGACTGAATATAGTCAACATGGTTACATCGTCACATACAAGTGGAATTCGGATTTGCGGGATGTCTCATGATCTAGTTAATATTTGTTATTCATAAAGTACATGGAGTCATACTGATGTCAGCTATGACCCCATGAATATTGAGTTTTGTAACTCTATAAGTAGACTTTCATTACACCAGGGTGTGGCCTAATGGTCAATGAAGTGGATTGAGAACCATTAGGTCTCAAGTTTAAATCCCAGTAAAGACTAAAATACTAGGTGGTTTCTTCTCATCTGTCCTAACCTTGGAAGACAGAGTTACCCGATATAAATTTATTAGTAAAATTTAAAAAAATATTAGCCTTTTAACGTCAAATGATAGAAATACAAATTGATTAGTATTTTTTTCCAAAAGATCCAAATGACAGTAATAATGACAACTGAAATCATACAAGTTATTTCAATAATTTCTCACTTGATAACAGTGAATTTGAGTAAGATGAATAAAAGTCTCACCTTCTAATACAACATAATGAGTATTTTTGGGAGGTGAATGTTTTAGATTCACGTGAATATTATTGTGATTTACATAGCGAATGGTTAATCAGTACGCCAAGTCACAACGTCTTATTCGTGACTTGAAAAGTCTCGAAGATCCCATTCCAACAAAGTTCTCTATGATCATGCCTAGAACTAATCAAGAGTCTTGCGAGTTGGCAGTAAAGAGGATTATGAAAGAAAACAACTTATTGCTATCAAGATAGTTGTAGATTTTATATGCTCAAGTTGGCCAAGGACAAACATCATCAACCAATAGGGAACTAACATCTATGATAAAAGCACGTGTCTTAAGAAACCCACGTTATTCATGTGAGGACGATATTGAGAACTTCTATCTTGATGATTGTATTTATATATTTAATTAATGATAATGCCATTAATCTAAGAAAATTGGTGAGTTTAATTTTAAGTTTATTCTTATATTATTTTTATTATTTAAACATATTACAATTGACAAATATTATATACATAGAAAATACATAAAACATAAAAATAACATTTTACATTTTCATAGAAAATACATAAAAACTATATTAGAATCTGAAAAGTCGATTACACGGTATATTAAAATAATATGTAAAAAATGCATAATACATAAAAGTGTAACTACAAGAAAAAAAAAATTCATAAAATCTAATAAACCTAATCAACTATATAACATTTTCAAAATAAAACGATGATAAGAGACCACAAATCAGTCTCAAACAGTTGATTGTTTTCTCATTTTCATTCAGTTTTTCTCTCAAACATGTCTCTCATGTAGAGTGTCCCTTATCAAAGACCTAACTAGATCCCTATCTTCTTCAACTTCATTCAAGTTAGACTGTATACCAGACCTCACATTGTTTTGTGAAGTAGTTGAAACTCCATCAAGGGAGGTCTTCTCTTTGTCGAAAATTATCTCCCCAATGAAAATAGCCCCATCTACCATTTAGCCTACAAAAATTAATAAATAAAATTTTAATATTTGAAATTAACATATGTAATCTATATTTTTTTGCTCTAAAAAAAAGTAACAAAAAAATCTTACTTTCCATATGTTACAACCCTCAAAGTTTATGACCTGAATTTCTGGGGGTCGTTAATGTGTTGATCCTATAATGATCTCGCACAAAATATCAAGTTGTATAGAAAACATTGAGGTTCCGGACTCATGAGACATGATTAATCTTTCAACAAAATATGAAGGAAGAGAAAAATTTAAAGATGGAGATAAACTAAGGCATGCCTAGGTTTAATGACTCATATAGCGCACTAAGTTAGTACGCTGTATGAGTCCATGGAACTTAACAATCATTAAAGCCTTGTTCGTTTATGCAAGATATGTAAAAAATAAAAACCTTATTTCGTTTATTATTTTGATCAATTTTATATTTTTTTACGTTACTTAGGTTCCGGACTCTCCTTAATACCACCATATATTGGCACTTGGAGAGATTATGTTATCCGCAAAATACATATTTAAATCTCTTTTATCAAACTAGGCCTTGTGGAAAACATTTCTAGATGCTCAAATTTACTTCCCCTACTCTCCTTTTTTGTGAAAAAATTTCAGAGCTAACAATATTTTGAGTCCTAATTATCAATTATAATAATAATAATAATTTAGTTAATTATTATATGTAATAATAATTTATTTTAAAAAAACTCAGCAAATTAATATATTGATACAGAGCGAATCAAAACACAAACTCCAAATATGTAAATCAAATTTTCTTTTTTCAGAAATTAAAATAAAATTAGGAAAAAAAATTGGATAAGATCCACCGAAGTGGGTAGCCTTAACCAAATGTGTGTGATAGCAGGTAAAGCCCGAAGGCTCTCCTTTCTACGAACACAAGCGCCAGCATCTTAAGCATTGTATATAAATTTATAGGAATTTCACTAAATAAGCGATGTGGTTGGCAAGTGGCAAAATCTGCCAACCACTTTCTCATTTCACTTCCGACGTTTTCATCTTCTTTTAAGCAATAAAGAATCACAAATCATATAGGGTTATCAAGATTGGGAACCACCTAGGATCGTTTTGTTGATGGTCAGAGTTATGCACATATTAATAATATGTATAAAATAGTTATGCAGGATTTAGTTATTTATGTACTTTTTTCGTTTTTATAATAAGTGAAATTTTTAATTTTTTTTTATTGTTTTAAATAACAGAAAATGGTCATAGTTGTTCGTGTACTCTCAGGAAAAGATTATATTTATCCCTTTTTTTTGGCTATATTTATCCGTTGTCATATTATTTTAATATGTTTGTTCTTACCATTCAACTTTGGGCATATTATATTCTGTTAAGTCCCATGTCACCACCTTTATTATCTTACGTGAACATCTATTTTTTGTCATAATTAAAATTTTCTCTAAATATAATTTTTCTACTCGATTCAATTAACCCGATTTACAAAAAATTATGTTTGAGTTGAGAGAGTAACCAAAGGAAATATTGCAGATCTTCAGCAAATTTCATGTCACATATATTGGCGAAAAGATAACATTCTGGACAACTATTACAAAACGAAAAAAATATATCCAATTAAATTTTAATGTTTTAAAATAATAATTATTTTAAATTATTTAATTTTAATAAGGACGAGAAAGTAAAGAGGCGGGGAGGGAGTATGGATGTGAGAAGTTTGAGTTCTTTCATCATATAAAACACATAAAATTCCTTCTCAATTTGTACACTAAATTTATTTTAACACTTTAACTTTACAGGTAAATTTCTATCCCTTTTTCTTTTAATTTGAAGTCTAGTAAATATCATTCTAATAGTATAATACCAGTCTCACAATGTGTAGTATATTATACACGTGTCATGTCATTGCTACATCAGCACCACATCAGTTCCATGTTGAAAATTGTCTAAATTATGATTTCTTTTTATATGTTTTTCATTTCTTCTTGTTATTTAAATATTTTTTTTTCTTACTTATGCTTTTATACACTAATTAATTCAAGAAAAATAAAAGTTGTTTTTCTTTATTGGGTGTCTTTATTTTTTTTTAAAAAATCTAAAAAAAATTCAAAAAAATTAAATCTTGAAAGTACAAATAAAGTAATTAATAGATAAGTGTATTGAAGGAGAAAGGGGGATGAAAAAGAAGATAGAATTGGGGAAGTAGGGGATGAAAAGAAGTTATTTCTATATTTTATTATATAACACATATGAATGGGCCCAGCTGTTTTTTTAAATTACGCGCTTTCATTTTTCACATAAGCCGTAAAATTAAAATGCTAAAATAAATTTCGCGCGCAAGTTCAGAAGGAATTTTATGTGTTTTCTCTATTAAGAAATTGGGGCTTTTGAGTATAAATGCTGATACAACTTGGTCACCATTTCTCATTTCTGGCTATAATTTTTTCCTTTTTTTTCTGGGTTATTGTTAAGTGAGAGGACTTGCTTTAACAAAAAGAAAACCAAGAATAATAACTATTGAGATCATTTAAGCAAATTGCTGACAATGCTCTCAACAACCTCAGATTACCATAATGTCTTTTCTAGCTCTTACATAATTCAAAACTGGTTGCTGCCTGAAAACATCCAATAATCTAAAGGAGGAAAAAGACCAGAAAAAAAGTTAAATTGCTCCTGTCCACTTGCTTAGCATTTGCTGTGTCGAACCACACTAAATTAGGCCTCAGAAGCAGAAGGTTGCTCTTGCTATACTAAGCTGACTCTCAAGGCTTGAATTCAGAAAACACGACAACAGAGTTGTGACCACCAAAACCAAATGAATTCGAGATTGCTGCAGATGGAAAACAAAAAATGTTAGGAAACATGTTCGAGCATTCACATGTTCATTTACATTTCGGAAAAAAGATTAGATGTCGTCAAAAGTGCAAGCATTCTCTTACCAACATTGATCTCGTGCTGCTGTTTCTTGTTTGGAACAGTATCGAACTCAACTGAAGGCTCAGGGTTCTGCATAATTCGCATTAACAGGAGATATGCAAATTAAGAATGAGCATAGGAGTCAATAATTGTGAAATTTAAGTTCCCAAAGAGAAAAATAACATACAAATTGATTTATGGAAGGATGCAGCCAGCCAGTTGTAATGGCTTTAACTGTTGCAATAGCTTCCAGGCCGCCAGCAGCACCTAGGCAGTGGCCTATCATGGACTGAAAGAACGGAAAATGACAAACTTTGAAGGATCAAAAAATTGCCAATATTCCAAGAAAGTTCACATCAATGAAAGAAATTACTAAAAGATGCATAATGACGTGAGAAGGTTACCTTGGTTGCATTCATTTTGATCCCTGAAGTGTTCTTGAATACCTTCTTAATAGCGTTCACCTCAGCTAGATCACCAACTAGTGTGGAAGTTGCATGAGCATTTATGTAATTAACCTGAAAATAAACAAAAACGAGGGACCGGTTGACTAATCAAACTAACCATCAAACTTTTATGAGCAGTTTTAACAATATATTCTCTACTCCTCACAGATAATGACTAACGTCATAGTGTTTGAAGTATCTAAACAAAGTTCTAAAGTTGTTCAGACTCGAGAAAGGGTGTCCGATACTAGTGCGGATCTAGAGGTTGGATCATTCATGATCTATATCTTCAGATTTGGGGTATAGATCCAGGTACGACTACAGGTGCAGAGATTCGGCTAAAAATAATTCAAATATCTATAATAGCAAAAAATGTCTAAATTATGAGACATTAGGTGAAAAACTATTCTGCGGAGAAAATATTAAACAAGAGGAGAATCCCAGAAGGACCGACACAAAAATTTCTATATACAAGGTATTCCATTTTCTTCAATTTGACCTTAGCTTTTGTTTTGACTACAGAATTCATTGTATCTGTCCCAAATTACTCCGTCGACTTTGGTCAAAGTACCCAAAATCGGTTGACCAGATCCGGTACGGATCCCACACCCACACCCATGCCTACGTCGTGTTGACATGGGTGCGGCACCAGAAATGAAGAGTCCGAGCAACTTAGGTTCTAAATCACAACTGAAGACCATCCTAGATAAAGATCTAAATGACCAACCAAACAAACTACTGTTCAACCTTTCATTCATTTTGTTTCATCTCCATCTTTTTAAAACTACTAGTTAATGATCAATATCATAGAAACAGAACAAGGAAAGGAATAGGTGCACCTCCAAGGGAGAAGAAAATTCAGTGATGCAGGGGGGGGGGGGGGGGGGGGGGGGGGGGGGGGGGGGGGGGGGGGGGGGGGGGGGGGGGGGGGGGGGGGGGGGGGGGGGGGGGGGGGGGGGGGGGGGGGNCCCCCGCCCACTTTTTTTTAACAAAGATTCAGAACACCTCCTGTATAGATGACTGGATAGCATTTTGGAATCTGATTTTCTTTTTTCTTTTTTGGATGTGGAACTTTGGAATCTGACTTTCTCGTTAGAATGCTCTCCTTGTTTACTTTTTATGTACAAAAGGTTTCACCATATTGTCAGTATAACCTTATTTACTTATATAAGAAACAAGGCACTAAATATCACTAAGGAGATGTAGAACAAGCTCAGATGCTACATGTGTTCTATCAGACTACTCAAAAAACAAGTTATAAAAATTGAGTCCTACACTTCCTAGAGAAGAACAACGTAAAATAGAAACCCCAAACAAGGTCCATGTCTCATAATAAAACATATTATTGATGTCAGCACTATATTTTCTCTCTCCATTACTCTTAGCCTAACGAAGAAAAGCTCAAGAAAGGGGAAGTATGATAGTACAGATGTTGGATTTGGTGGCTGAAGGACAACAGATTATGACCTAATTTATATTGGATAAACATAACAAAAGAAGGACATCAAATGAGTGGAGGTAGAACCAAAAATACCTCTTCTGGTGACACCCCAGCATCTTCAAGGCTACTAAGGATACATGAAGAAACACCAAGTCCATCGGCTCTAGGGTCAGTCATGTGATAAGCATCACAATTTACTGCACCACCCAAGTATTCTGCAATTATGGGTGCTCCTCGTTTCATTGCATGCTCCAAACTTTCCATCACCTGTCAACAACTCCATCCAATTGTCATGATGTATTCCCAAAGGTGATCATGTTATATGAGAGTGATATGATAAGGCAGTGGTTTGTCCAAAACTGTGCTTCACCATGCAATGGAAGAGCACTTACGATTTTTTCTAAAAGCAGTTTATGTAAGCGTTTCACATTGGAGGAAATAGGTTGCTGTCTCGTTATATAGTCTTAGGCAATCCCTACCTCATGAGCGCTCCGGGGTTGAATTAGGCCCAATTTTCATTTTCTTAACATATTTAATTATTTCATGAAGGAAAGAAACATCAATTGTTTAAAAAACAGTACTATGGACAACACAAAACCTTGATCCAACATGGATAGAAAGCTTAGAGGATGTTCTTGTCATCAAACTTTAATCAACACTTAAGCAAACTTACCAACACTCCAGCTCCCTCTCCCATAACAAAGCCGTCTCTATCTTTGTCCCACGGTCTAGAAGCAGTTTGTGGATCATCATTTCTTTGAGACAAAGCTCTGCATGCCACAAAACCTCCTAACCCAATAGGAATTATGGCAGCTTCAGTTCCACCAGCTATCATCAAATCAGCTTCACCTCGACGAATGTGATTTGCAGCAGCATAGAAACAATAATTGGAGGTAGCACAAGCAGTTGAAATTGAGTAGTTCGGTCCCATGAAACCAAGATCAATTGCAAGCAAGGCCGACCCCATATTTGTTATGGCATATGGTATGAAAAATGGAGTAATTTTCCTGTGACCCTTTTCGATTAAGGCTTGGACGCCGTCTGAAAAAACTGTAAGACCACCCATTCCTGTTCCTACTAAAACACCAGCTCGCTCCTTATCAATCTGCAGTCAAAATAGCACAAAGAATGCAGTAACTAAAAGGATCAATGGCGGACAAATTTTCATTGCTAAGACCGTTAGTTTCGACTATTTTAAACCACTCACAGAAAGTTTAGGCAGGAAAAAAATGAAAAAACGTCAAAGCACAAAATCAGAAGATAAGAGACCAGAGGATGTTGTTGCATTTAGTTCATGGAGTGAAGTTCCAACATCACAACAGCTGGGGTCTATTCCATATTCCATAGATTTCAAATATTAAAAAAGTAAAAGCTAAACTGGAGGATAATAAGAGCGAAGTTCTAAAATTTGGGGAAGATTCATGGAAAAGAATAGACTAGCAAGCATATGGTCCATTACCAAAAAGCATGGAAAGAGCGAAAAGTAAGAAGGTAAGTTAGTACCGCCAAAGGAAGTCCTATTGAAGCCTCAACTCCAATCTTGGCTCCCACTGCCCTAGTTTGCTAATCAAGAGCAAGTTTTATGGTAGCAGCATAGTGGAGGTAGATGTAGCACTTAGAGTTACAAATGGCTGATGAATGAAACAAATGGAGACAACAAGCTGATATCCAGGGAGACACCAAAGATTACCAATATATGAGAACATATCTAAAATAGTCGTAGGACTACATATACCATATACATGCAGTGGGAAACTGTCTGAACAGCAATTAAAGTTTCGTAGACCATCCAGCCAGGAGGTCACTGGGAAATTTTTACTCTCAATTAATTTTGTAAACAATATGCAATATGTGATGCTTGTATGGTAAACCTCTACATACTGAGAAGGAGGTAGTGGACTTTGATTATTGAACAATCCAGAATGACTGCTGAAGAGGTATAATTCATTCTGGTCTTTCACAACTAAATTGAAGACTTTAATTTAATGTAAGCATAAAAATCATGACATAGAGACTTGTGATAATGTCCATCTCTATTGTTGTTCAAAAGGTTAGAACAAGGTAATATTTTAAATCTAAAGTAGATCTTTCAGACAATAACTCCTCCTTGGGTTGCTGAAATCATCGTTTGTAATATATTATATAAACATAACTTGCTGAGCCTGAGTAGTTTGGTCCATGCTTTTTTTCTTTGATAAGTAATCAAGGACTTTATTCTAAAATAAAGTAGATCTTGCACTAAGCCAGTGCCACAAAACAGAATTACAGATTGTGCAAATGTTCTATTGTATCTAGGATTGCATCTTCATCGTGTACAATAACCATGTTGCACCAAAAAGCTAGCAAAATATACATCTTTATTCAAGGCTATGTATGTTCCTTCTGTTGCCTTAAAAAATTCTGCTATTTTCTTTCAAGCCATACAGTCCACCAAATGGCTTGAGGGATGGTATTTCAAGTCTTTCGCAATTTCTTGCACAGCCCCTCTTTGTTCTAGCATTGCAGTAGCTTAAAAACAGAACTTGGCATGGTCCAAAAAATGCCAAATATAGCCAAAAACATGCATCACAACTGATGGACACCTACTGAAAAGCTAAAATCCCCTCTTTTGAAGGCTGGAATGAGTGAGACAAGCTTCCCTAGACACAATCCAAGCAGGAGACCTTCAAAGGAGCCTTGTTAAACCAGATCTTTTTCCAAGGCCAAGAAACCCGGTCGTTGCTTGATTCCAACAAACTGTAGCAACTTCCGACTGTAAAGACACCTTGGAGATGCCCCTTCCATAGGATGAATCTACTTAAGTATTCCGGTAAATGTTGTTGGGCATGGATTACCTAAATATCCATTGTATTAGAGGAAAGCTAGACATGGATACTTTTCGTCCATTCAGTTACCTTCTCTAATTCTTCCAACAATGTTAGTTAACCAAATTATTTTGTTTTGCTATCAATCAAATTTCAAAATTCTCCATAAAAGGGGGAAAGAGCAAAAGCAATAACAATACAAAAGAGGTAATACCACCAGCAAAGACATCAAGCAAGCCCAATTGCAAAATAAAATAAAAATTGAGCACCCATAATCTATATTCCACAGATGCCAAAGTAAAGTATCAATCAAACATATCGCACAAGCCCAACTGAACACAATTACAAAGAAAATTCAAAAGCTAAAGATGGAGTGCAACAGAAAAGCAACTTTACTTGAAGAGAGAAAAAAGATTAACCAAAAAATCTAGCCCATAAATTCCCATAGAATGAGTCAAAATACAAAAACAACATATCACAGAAAGCCCCACTTTATCTCAGCCACACAAAGCAAATTCAAGAACTTAAAACTGCTGCACGCACAATGAAAGCAAATGTGAAATTGGAACCTTTTTATCTCTGTCGCTACCAAGATCCGCATTTTCAAGAGCTTTTTTCCCAGCAACAATGCAATATCTGAGACAATCATCAAGCCTTCTATCATTCTTACCATCAATATAACCTTCAGCTTTAAACCCACGAATTTGTCCACCAAATCTAGTGGGGAACTTAGAGGCATCAAATCGATCAATGAGAGTAATCCCACTTTCACCAGCCAAAAGCTTATCATAATAGGCATCAACATCGTTCCCAAACACAGAAACAAGACCCATGCCAGTTATAACTACACGCTTCTTGGGGTCTTTCTCCCGCGTGGGAGCTGAAACAGTGGTGGATGAAGCTGAGATAAAGGGGATCTTTTTGGCTCTCAATAGCTTTACATTGGTGAATTGGGGTGTGCTTTTGAGAAATGGGTCGACCGGAGAAGGGCGGAGGGATGAAGATTGGATAGCTTGCATGGCTCCGGGTGGGGTTGGAG
>JACEIK010001847.1:226062-236677 GCA_018107945.1 Datura stramonium | reverse complement strand
CGCTTGTCCGATCTTTTCTCGGGCCTTTTTCTAGCATGTATGGCTTTCAAATACTCTTAACCAACACGCGAATAGGCCATCTATGTGCCGGGAATTTACGGGGTGTAACAAGTTATGTCTTGGAAAGTTAGACATTCCAAATGGAACAAGGCTTGACGCATTACCAGGCCCTTGGTACTGAGACCCGCTAAATCAAATCATCCAATCACATCCAAATGAATGCAACCTGCATATAGCCTTCCAACTCTTACTTTTTGATTGTTCAGCAATGAACTCCTTCTTATTGAAAATACTATAATGTCTCACAACAGATTTCATTTCCTTCTTATCTTGAAATAATATATCTAAATGAATATATAATAAAGCATTAAATATGAATTAGCATATTCAAATTGGTTATTTAACAATATTAAATCGAGGGCAAAAAACAAACCTGACTTGATAACTTTAGGTTTTTGGGAATCCCAAAATGCAGTTTGAACAGGACCACCATCTCGCATGCAAGCAAAGTCTTCAGCTCTTTCTTCAGTGGAGTCCAAATATGGAATAGCAATACAATGATAATTGACGTTTTGAGCACCATGACCTTCACCCTCCACATTCACAACGTGTTCATCGTCAGACGAATGACCATCCTCTGTCAAACCATGTATCACTATCTGATGCATCTTGTTGAACAACGACTAAGTCGTTATTGTTGACAATTTCTATTAACTGAGTCAAAATTTCAACAACATCATTACACCTGCAAATATTAAAAGATAAATATGAGAAGTTGAAAATGAAAAATAAATATAACATATGTACATAATTTTGAGAAACACAAAATCTTTATATTTACCTATCAGTTGATTGAGATGGACAAGAAACTTGTTGAATAATATTGCCTCTTCCAAAATTGACTTCACATGGTTGTGCAGGTTGATCAGTGCTCAAATCAAAACTTCTCATGTGCGCAGCTACAGAACTAGGTCCACCCATCTCATAATTACCGAATCCTAGCATTGTTTCTTGTTGCATTACACTTCTTGAAAGACCAGTATTCAAACCAGGCAAATATGTATTATCGCCAAAATCAAACTCATTATCATTAATTTCTGGAATGGCGGGACTATGCTCAACAACAACATACATGTCAAGAGTCGTTATACTGATGTGATTACGGAAGATATCAGAACTAGGAAGAAATAAAGACAACGACTCATCATCACTAATAAGTGTCTCACCGCACATCGATAACCCGTTGGCGGTTAAATACATTGGATATCGACCAGTGATAACTACAACATCCTCAGGATCAGATATAGACATCTTGTTCCTAAATACGCATTGTAAACGATCATATTTAAGGGATTGTGGAAACCTTTGACCCGCCATAGGACGTCGACTATATCGTATTGAACCACCTTCGTGCACAACTTCTCCACCCCAATATAAATTAACTTTTACAAAGATTTTAGTCATTTGAAGTAAGATCATAAGATTAAAAAAAATTCACAAACAGAAACAAAATATGTAACTCAAATAGTTCAGAATATATTCATACAAAAATATTTATAGGTGACTTACAAAATATAGTCATGAAAAACGTGTGTAGAAAGCTTTTTAATTTCATGATTTGATAAGACAATGCAAAATTTGGTGGAATATATATTTTTGTTGTGATGTGAGAAATTATTTTTGATTGATTTAATGGGACAATGTAAAGATTCTGCAAATTCACCAAAAAATTTCACGAGATACAATTTGAAAAAAAAAAACTTTTGAGTCGTGCCTTTCCGAGCGACTAACGAGACTTGCATTTGGAAGGGAAAAAAAGAAATAAGGTGAGGCGCAGGACATCTCACGACCAAGAAAGATAGAAGAAAAAAATTAGGTCGGGCGTTGGGCATTCCACGCTTTAAAACAAAAAATAAAAAAAAATAAAAAAATAGAAATAAGGCGCTGGCATAGCCACGCCTTAAATGAGGAATTTTAAAAAAAAGAAAAGAGGGTAGTGACCAAATTGAAAAAGAATTGAAAAAAGAAGAAGAGAGAAATAAGGCGTTGGAACAGCCACGCCCTAAATGGAGAATTGGAAAATAAAAACAGTGGGCAGTGGGCGTGGAAAAAAATTGAAAAAGAATTTTTTTTAAAAAAAGGAGGTGGAGCGAGGATTCTCCCACGACCCAGAAGAAGTGAAAAAAAAGGAGATAAACAAACGGGGTTAACGGAGGAAAAATGGGATGTGAGACGTCTAGCGCCTTACCCCTTTGGTACATTTGTTGTGGGAATTACCTATTTGGTGTTTTTCACTAAAATTTTTACCTATTAAGCTCGGAACTCCAATTGATCCCCAGTGCTCAAGATAAATAACTTAATTTTCAACCAAGTGTATCATTTAGACTTCTTGTAGCATGAGTTTCAGAATATAATATTATATCAATTTTAATAAATATATACATAAAATATCTAATTTTACAGAGAGACCACGAATTTATATGTCCCAAAATTACATATAAATTTGCCCCTGATTCAAAACCAGTTCAAATATCCACCAAATGACTTCGAACATTGTAGATAACTTTCTTAGACTATTTTCAAAAAGTCTAAGTAACACTTATTCCAAATTTCTCATAAAAATTAAATTTAAAATTCAAATTCCCTTCTCAACCTTACAAATCCAACACTTTAATATAATTTGACATTGTAAATACAATAACAAATTGAGTTTATTAACTATCAATTAAGATGCAATTGGATTGAAAAAAGAGAAATAGAGGAAGTAATATAACTTTTAGATTATATATAATATGAGTCAATTCTTACGAGGATCGAAAAATATAATTCTTTTTAATAATAAATTTGAGTTGAATAACTATGCATATGGGTAAACGTTTGGGCGATTTAGATTGGATATGAAAAATTAGATTCAAATATTAGTTTTCAAATTCAAGAAATTAAGATTCAGTCCAAATAAATTTGAAGTGAATTAATTTTCTTAAGTTCGTTGGCAGATTAATTGATTTTGTTATTTCAAATTTTTGATTTCGAGTCTAGAAATTGAGTCTCTTCTTTATACAAAAAACATTCCAAGCAAATTATTTTAATAATTTCTCATTCTGAACATAATTATCTAGATAAAAAGTTCCTTCGAGCAAGAAAGCCATTGTCAAGTAACTTCTTAATCTAAATAAAGTAAAATCATGTATGGATGGATCATACTACTAATATTCCATATTCAACTCAACCACTACTCTATCCATATAAATTTTATGCGAGTCAAACAAATATGCTACTTAAGGATTCAGTGTCACAACTCTTCAAATGACAACAAAAATACATCAGATACATCTCAATTTGTACTATACATAAGTCTGATTGGATATATTGACCGATTTAGTAACATAATAAACTAAATATTAAGAATATGGAATAATGTCTAATCCTCGAGAAAAAAATATAATGTATAAAAATTTTAAAAGTTTTAAATATTCAAAAATTAAAAAAATTTAAATTTTGGCCAAACTATACCCGACTCTTTCCAATTTTCCAAGCCCAACTAAAAGTACACGGGCTTGACAAAAGTCAAGGCCCGTCATTTAAAAATCAACTCCCACATCATCTCACCCACCTTACTATTTTGATTCCTCTTCATTACATACATTACAGATACAGAATCCTCTTTCTACGGTAAGCAAAGTAAAAATGGGGGATCATATAGGAAGAGGAGAAGAATTCGTGAAGAAAGCTGAGAAAAAGCTCAGCGGTTGGGGACTTTTCGGCTCTAAATACGATGACGCTGCAGATTTGTTCGATAAAGCTGCTAATTGCTTCAAACTCGCTAAATCATGTGAGTTTTACCAACACAATTGTTGTAATCAACTTCAGTACTGTTCTACTGATTAACTGTGATTTCTTTTTTTAGGATTTATTTTTTAATCGATTGCTGGTGTTATTATTATTTTTTTTTAATTTGCTAATTCGAGCTGATTAAGAATGCTTGTTTTAGAATTTATGAAGATTATGATATTCTGATATTTTCTTAATAAATTGCTATTTTAATGCAGATAATGGGTAATTTTCTTAGTAATTCTTTTTATAAGATTCTTTCTGTACTTCTATAGTGAATCGATTGCTAGGATTTTCACTCTGATTTTTGTTTTAGGATTTCATTGTTATTTTTATCCATTACTGAATATGTTGTTGGTCGATTGACACTTTGACAGTAGAGATTGTTTTGGAAAAAATGTCTGTTGTTTAATTGAACTTGATCCAGAATGCTTATGTTTGTATTTGTGAAGATTGCAACACTCAGAATGCTTAGTATCGTTCCATCAGAGTTCAGTCACATGCAATAGAGTATGAGTATAGCCACTAAAAGGAAGTATTTTGCTGTACTTTTTTTTAATTAGGGAATAATGGCAGTTATATTACTTTCTCAATCTTCTGATGACTGGAAGTTGTTCATTTATGGATAATAATCTAGTGTCATACTTCCGACATGTCCAACGTGCTACTACCATTCACTGAGTCAACTATTACTTGTGAGTTAATGCACAGGTAGTTTGATGTTTGCACTATCACCCGATTTATCTGTGTGCTTTGTGGAAGTCAGTGAATTGACAGGATATTCCTTCATAAGGTTCTTGTATAAGATGGACATCCATTTGTTTGATAGTGGAAAAAACTGAAAGAATATGATGTAGCAAGGTCTCAGATTTTTGTAGTAGCCTTAGTTTTAGGTAACTCCTAAGTTGTTTTTTCGATAGTAGAATTGAACAGGTTTAAATGGGGAAAAATGGATATAGAGGATCATATAGGTAACCCAACTTGATAGTAGTAGTAGTAGTAGTTGTTGTTGTTGTTGTAGGATCTACCAGAGAAGGCCTACTGTTTCTTAAAGTAGATCATTTATATGTTATGACAAAAAACTGCATATTAATCTGGGAACATTGGTCTTTCAGGGGATCGAGCTGGAGCAGTATATGTCAAATTAGCGAGTTGTCATTTGAAGGTAGGTTTTTTATCCTCTCGAATGACTTGTCTATATCTGATGCCTTCCCCTTTCATTTTTCGTACTAACTTAAATTCTTGAACTATTTCTTCTTATCTTATCAGTTGGATAGCAAACATGAGGCTGCTAGTGCTTACGCTAATGCTGCTCATTGCTACAAGAAGACAAATATGAGAGGTTGTCTGTTGTCTTCTTGTGCTTCTGTTCAATTCTTTTATGTTGCGGAATGTCTTATGTGCTCCAAAATAATATGTGTTGACATCCTTGGTTACATGTCCATTGTGCACTAGATTGAAGCTCTTTTAGATTTCTTTCAGAGGAACTCTTTAAAAGATATGTTGTACAATTTAGTATGAACAAAGTTTACTTGTCCCAGAATTATGGTCTATGAGTGGTTGTTCATATTGTAGTTGGTTGTACTGCTTTCCTATTTCTATATAGTTTCTCTATTATCCTTTTGCAGATGGATAGTCTCCTTTATGGGTGAGCTTATGACAATTGCTAAAAATATGATAGTAGCAGTAATTTAAATGTTTTATATTGTATAAAATATAGAAGCAAAATTCTAGCTCCATATCGGTTGATCATTTCAGGGTCATATTGGATGTAATCATCATGTCGAATTCATTTTTTCATTGATCAGATTTCACTTTTTCTGAAAAAGATGTACCATGTATCTCTTGCAGAGGCAATATCATGTCTAGAGCAGGCAGTACACATGTTTCTGGACATTGGGAGGCTAAATATGTCTGCAAGATATTACAAGGTGCAGTTAATTGGAGTATTTCTTGACAGGGTGGTTGCATTTGAAAGATACATAATAAATCTGTTGTTTCCAGGAAATTGGTGAATTGTATGAACAAGAAGAAAATTTGAAGCAGGCTATCATTTACTATGAGAAAGCTGCTGATCTTTTCCAGAGTGAGGATGTAACAACATCTGCAAATCAGTGCAAGCTGAAAATTGCTCAATTCTCTGCTCAAGTAGAAGAGTAAGACTCTTTGTCTTGAAGTAGTAATACAGTTTTTCTAAAGAAGAATAGTTGTGTCTGGCAATTGAAAATTCATTGTGAGCATGGGAATGTTGACACAGTTTTGAAGACGAAGGCAACTGGTTAAAAAATGGACCTAAAAACTGCAAGAGAAGTTCCTTTGAGAACAATTTCTGCTTAATCTGGGAAATCTCAATTTGATGCTAAGTTTCCGTGTTTATCTTGTGTATTTTGTGTGGAAGTATTGAATTCTATCCTAGTGTCTTGAAGTACTGATGCAATAAATCTTATATATGGGTTGAAAAAAAGGAAAAGATAGAGGAGTCAAAACTAGTTATTAGGAAAAGAAATCAATTCCAAACTAAGTATAGAAATGTGTATTAAATGCCATTTTAAAAGGGCCGAGAATTTATAGGTTATAATAAATGTTAATAAGCTAATGTTTAACTTCTAACTGCTCCATATGTATGAATAACTGAAGTTTTGCATTGTAACAGAAAATTTAACATTCAGTATTTGTTACCCAGATATCAAAGAGCAATTGAGATCTTTGAGGAGATAGCGCGGAACTCCATCAACAACAACTTGTTGAAGTATGGAGTTAGAGGGCATCTTCTGAATGCTGGTATTTGCCAACTTTGTAAAGGTGATGTTGTTGCAATTAACAATGCATTGGAGCGATATCAGGTAGAGTGTTCTTCTTGTTTAGCCAAGCCTCTAAGATTTCAATGGGACATGATATATTTAAGTAAATAATGCATCCTAACTTGCAGGAACTGGATCCAACATTTTCAGGGACACGCGAGTGCAAGTTGCTAGTGGTATGCCGTAGCTTGTATTAACTGAAGCATGCGAGTTCTTTCATCTTGATCCCTTCTCCATCTCTTTTTAACAAGTTTTCCTGCCTTATCGGTGGATATAGCAAGTACATACCGTATCAAGTGTGTAAATTGTTAAGAATTATCCAAAATATAAATAGTCAACTTTAATGTGGTTGATTTGAAACTTAAATCAGACAGGGGAATGTATATATGAGAATCAATTACCAGGAATAGAATGGAGTTTCATCCGCGGATTGACTTGTGTTTGACCTTTCTGTTACTCCTTTTTTTGAAACATAAAATTTACACATCTATTTATTAGTCAAGTCTGGACTCTGGGTAAGGGTAAACTGTTGTGATTGATGAAAGTGCAGATCTTAACAACAGATTGGTATATGGGGTTTTGTGGAAAAATAGGAGAAATGTCGATGCAGTATTATTTAATTAAAGAAAACTTTCAAGATAGATAATCAAAGTCGGAGGAAATTGACCGCAGAAATGATTGCCTTGGGATATAAGCACAATGCTTGTGAACCAACATAGCTACTAATCTGATGAACCATCAATTTGAGGTCCTTGTATGTGAGTGCCAGAGTATCTGTATTCTTTTGCTTGATAGCATAGTTATTTCTTTCAGGATCATTATGTGCTTCAAATATGATAATTTAGAATTGATGTGCGAGAGTGCTTTTGCAATGACAGGATTTGGAAGCTGCTATTGACGAAGAAGATGTTGCAAAGTTTACTGGTTGTCTCAAGGAATATGATAGCATGACCAAGCTGGTAAATTTTAAGTTTTTCCACTTCTTCTGCCCACAAAAAGAAACAGAAACTCTGAGATGTTACCATCTGCTGATAATTGTATATTTTTGGGTTTCTTCTTTCTGGTTTTGGCTTACGTGTATTCCTATCTACTAACTCCTCAGTAATACTTGAACATCACCATCAATCCTTGCTCTACATAGCAGAAAAGTTGCTCAAGAGTTTTTTCTTTTCTCTAGCATTTTATGAGGTTGTTGTGAACTCCATTTGTGCTCCACTATGTGATATCGCAGTCCAGATTTTATAAACCACATAGAAGTAGTTGCATTTCAGGATTGATTGATGTTGCAGTTAACCTTTCAGGCATTGTGTAAATATATTGGCATTGAAACTTAACTGCATAATTGTACATATAGATGTTATATGTAGTAAATGGTTACACCTTTGGCAGTTCATTTTATTTACTTCTACTCAATAGTGTCAGTCCCAAGCGACTAAATAAAAGAAAGGAATCCTTCCGTTTTCTGGATATTTCAGAATGTGTAATTTCTAAAGTTTGTTTTCATAATTCAGTTATCCATGTAAAATGGGAATTTCATACTTTGTTGGCTCAATCAACCTAAACACATTTGGCTATTCTTTTTTCTCCCCATTGTTCATCGCAATAGTTATGCCTTTTCTGTTGTTTTTTTTTTCACTTAACAGGATGAATGGAGGACAACACTTCTTCTGAGAGTGAAGGAAGCGTTGAAGGCGAAGGAGCTAGAGGAAGATGATCTTACTTAAATTGTTCGTCTGAAACTGGTTGTAAATTGCATTGTTTATGATGCCAATTATTTTCTACTTGGTGATTGTTTTCTTATCATGCTACTTAAAGTGTTACATTTCGTCCTGTACTGATTGAGTTTGATTTCCAAATTGAGTTCGACTACCAACTAAATTTTAGCCTGGTAGTTAGTAATGATGGTTTTACACATGAGAGTTCTTTATTGAATTCCTCATAAGAAGTGCGAGTTGTCTTATGTTGATGGAGTTTGATTACCAAATTCCGAGGCAAATCAAATTGCAGTAGTATTGTTACTTGATACTTTGTTGGTGGGTGGTGGTAGATATCTCGTGGAATTAATTGAGATGCGTGCAAGCAGATTCGAACACCATCATTATAAAAACACACGCACACGCACACACATGTATATTCCTCTGTTCCATTTTAATTGCTAGAATAAGAAGTGCACACTCATTAAGAAAAAATTAATAGGGATGATAATTTGACTAATATAACTCTATTAATTTTTTTAGAAACATACAATAATAATTTTTTTCACATTTTAGAATGACTTTAAGTACTAATGGTAGAATTGAAAAAATATGGTCAATTATCTCTTAAATTTTGACAGTAAGTATTTTGAAACACTTATTTTTAATATATTTAGCAATTAAAATGGAACGGAGGGTGTATATTGTTACTGACAAAAGAGATTCCAGAATGTAAGGAGTTAAGTGGGGGAATAAAGCTTTATAGTACTTGTGAAAGGAAAAAGAAAACACGCACTCTACAAAACAATGTGGACGCCCCATTATACATGTCCTTCATGCTCCTACAGTCCTACTATAAGCCATCGGTATATCTTTAGGCATCTTCACAGGACTTCCCTATGAGACTTTGTGGTAGGCCTTTTTTAGGTCAATGAACATATGTAAGCCCCTCTTTTTTTTATTTATATTTATCTACTAGTTTCCTCACAAGATAAATAACTTTTGTAGTTGAACATTCCGACATGAATTTAAACTAGTTTTTGGAAATGGATACACTTCTCTTCACCCTCGTCTCCGCCGCCCTCTCCCAAATTTTCGTAGTGTAGTTAACAGTTTAATACCTCATAATTGTTGTAGTTTTGAATATCACTCTTGTTCTTGTACAATAAAATCATTGTACTCTACTTTTGTTTTTCGGGTATTTTAGCCATCTTAAAAATGACATTAAACAATCCCATCAACCACTCTATATTTGCCCTATCTGTGCTCTTTCAAAACTCCACCAGAATCTCATCTGGTCCGGTCGCTCTTCCCATGCTCATCCTGCGAATATCACCCTTAACCTTCTCAATCTTAATTAGAGGTGACAAAATCAGCCAATGAGATCATAACTTGCCCAACTTGCTCAAGTTTGGACTAATAATCGACTCGCTCATTTATTAGCTCAACACATTTCAGCCCAACTCATTTCAATTCATCAAAGTTTTGGACTGATATCTAACCCGAATTGATTAATGAGAAATCTTGTCAAAATATTTTCAAAAAGATATTTTATTTTATTTAACATGTTATATTTAGTCATAATAAAAAAAATATTAATTTTATAAGTTATCAAAAAATTATAAAAGAACAAATAAAACAACTAAAACTTAATTAGAGTTGAGCGGGTTGGGTTATGACCCACATTTTAGCCCATTTCAGTCTAAGTAACTTTTGGGTAGGTCAATAATCCTCCCATTTTGACCTACCCAAATTCAGACCAATGCGCCTATTTGCCACCTATAACCTTAATACACCTACAGTACCCAAAATCCCGACATCTATCTGAATGCTCCAAATCATCCAATAAAATGTCTCTGTCCCCTTCTTCGTTCAAGAGTTTATGAAAGTATGCTTGTCATCTTTATCTAATGAGTGCCACTTCCACTAGCACTTTGCCTTCTTCATCTTTGATGCACTTCACTTGATCTAGGTCACGAGTCTTCCTCTCTCCCACTTGGAGAACCTGTACAACTTCTTATCTATGCCTTTGTCCGTAGTTTGACATACAAGCGTTTGAAAACTATCGTTTATATTGCCATAACTGCTAACTTCACCCTCCTTCTTTATCTCCTTATACCTTTTCTTATTCATGTGCTTTTCCTCCTTGTCTTTCCTCTCCACCAACTTCGAATAAGCAATCTTCTTTTCTTCAACTTTTCCTTAAGACTACTCTATTCCACTATCATTCCTCTTGATGACCACTAAAATTACCCCTCATATCCCTACTGCTACTTATTTTTTTAATAC